>JAOEGS010014547.1:0-71070 GCA_025447755.1 Corythornis vintsioides
GGTCTTAAGTGTCTCCAGAGATGGAGACTCCACAACCTCCCTGGGCAGCCCATTCCAGAGCTCTGGCACCCTCACTGAGAAAAAGTTCTTCATCATCATCAGTTGTAACAAACCCATCCAATTAAAAATCCCTCTGCAAGCTCTGCTCTCCTTCTCCCTTAAGGAAGCAATAGTCCACAGGCTTGAGTTGAGTTTGCTGAAGTCCTAAACTCAAGTAAAATTTGAGGAGGAAAAAGCCCTTATTTTCATTCTGCTCTTAATCCCAACTCATATCCTTCCTTTGGGTTCTTGCTTTGGAAACAAAACTAGTCCTGAATAGGCATATCTGCAGAAATCAGTAATAGCTATTAATATAATGACCTGAATCTATATGGCACTATTTATTAGGAAACTAAATATTATATTAGATATCTAATGTCTAATAATTTGCATTTGTCTAACATAATTATCCACCTTAACTTGGAAAATGTCAAGGTTGTATTAAACTCTTTGCCCTGTTCTTTATTAATTGCATTACAATGTTCAGCATCTCTTGTAGTAGGTGTTGGATCCATGTTGTGAAAAACAAATATTAATCTCATGAGACTCAACAATGAAAACGTATTTTGTTTTCTTCTTGGTTTCTTTCTTCTGCTGAGAAGTTATCTTGAAGATTTATAAACCTACTTTACCTCCTCTAACCTGGAAATAAGTGGAAATTCTTGTAAAATCACTTTTTTAAGAATTAAAGATATGAATGGTGTGTCAAACATTAAAAGACATGCTGATAAATCACTGGAGATGGCAGTGCCTGAGTAAAACAGTATAAAAATGATAGCAAATGTCTGCTAAGGGAAAACTGACCTGCTCAGCCCAACACACAGTAATATACATATATTCACATACTCTTTCACTTGTTTCTGTATCCAGTGGGCCATCATATTTCTATTATCCTGTGGTTTATGTGTGTAATATATACACTCTAAATTAGAGTTGTGATGTAGACAGCCCACTCCTGCTTGAGGTTAAGCTGCTGTGTAAACAAATAAAAAGTAAGAAAGACAGCTTTTGCTAAAAATAGAAATGCAGTCTGAAAACAATGTTTTGACCTTAGGCTCTTTTTTTAGGATTTCAGAAAAAAAAACCCAACAAGCTTTTTGTTTTCCATTACTTGTAGAAAGCCTAATAGGCAAAATGCTACTTCTCAGCTAATTTTGCATTCCTTGAGCATGTTTTAGTAAACCCCTTTTTCAATTAAGCTACTATAAATTATGCTGGGATATGATTGTTAGTAGTTTTACTAGAAATATTAGTTTAACTGAAGAACGTCTTTGTCATGACCTCTATGGTAATAGTTTAAGCTCAGAAAAAGAGGCATCAGAACACATGCTTAAGCAATTATTATTCCTTAAAAGGTTATGTTTCATATAGATGATCAAAAAAGCAATATAGTGCTAGCCCACTTAGGCTACCAGTTAATACTATCACTCTCAACTCCCCAATAACTTCACTACAGTAGTGTTAGTCATTTTTAGCAAAAAATTTGAGGTTTCTCACCAGTTGCCATCAAATTTACCATGTGCATATTAAAAACAAGCAGGCAGCCTTTCTAATTTGATGAACTGAGGCAAAAAGGCTTCTGTTATCACTTTCTCCAAGCAGGCACAAAACAGCTACATCTGAAATGGACCTAAGCTGTGAGCTTTCACTTACAGTAGGTTTTAGTGCCTTGCAGACTCTTCAGTGTATGTATCTTCACACTATCTCTGTCTGGTGGGTACTTTTTTCCACATCTCTTTCCTGCATGGGGACTGATGCAGAGGTCATCAAAGAAAACCAAGTGGGAAGTTGAACATCTCATACTTGGTGGTCTGCTTAGGGCTGTGTGTTAACTACTCCTGTTAGATGCTCCTGAATTGTTAGAGACAAGTGGCTCTTGCCTTGAAGCTGTATGTGTGCTGGCTGTAGTCCCATGGCTCAGGAATGAGCTACTCCCCATCATGTGGCTGGACCCAGGAGATTTGGCTTATTCCAGACTAAAGCTGCAGTACAAGTCAATGTGTAAGAGATCAGGGGTTTAAACTGGAGTATGAAATTGATCCATGAGATAATAGGATGCATTTAAGAGATTAGGTGATACTATTACATCTCTTTCAGATAAGCTGTAGGTATATGTTCTTTCATGCTTTCTGTCATTCTTTTTTTCTGTATTTCTTACAGTCTTTCCACTGAGTATTTCTGTCACGGTTTAGGGTCAGGACAGCTCTCTAGACCTGTAACAGACACTGTCTGTTAAATTGGAGTGGTGTATCCTTAATGAAGCTTTTCTAGCAGATGAAAGAGCTGTGACCTCCCTTAGACTGGAAAACTTGAGAGCAATGTAACCCATCTCAAGAGCAAGAGTTCAAGATGCCCAAAATGCTGTGAATTGTTCCATGCAGCAGACCACCCTTGCCTTGGTGACTGGGAAGGAAGCAAGTCGTGAAGTCCTCAAGAGTGATTGCCCAAGGTACTCTAGGAGGTCCTTAGCAAAACAGGAATGAAATGCACAGTAATGCAGAGTCACAAAGCTCTAACTTGATCTTTGATCCTCTGTGTAGCTGGATTGACAATGATGAACCTGTGTAAATAAAGGTAGTTTCTGTAAGTGGTAGTGCTCCATGTTGACACATATGCATTTCATATTGCTCCTCATTCCATGTGACTTCTTTTGTGCATCTTTATTTTGAGGCAGGAGATTTTGGCTATCTGAAGGTGCTTAGTGCATGACAGCATATATGATCATTTGTCTTGAGTGAAGGGACTCTAGTTACTGAGCAGTATTGCTATTATATGTCCTGATGTCTCAGTGTATAGTTTAAGCTCATCCAATGCCTTAAGTTTGGTCTTGTTCTGAATGAAGGGGAACAGAATACTAGATGTTGTGCCATGAATCTTTCTCTGGTTCCCCAACTACACATAAGGCTTCACACCCTGTACATGTGATTCATCAGTCTATATTTACCAGTGGTGGTAACTGAAAATTACATTTTTAAGTTTCTTCTTTGTTTTGTTTTAATTGATAAGTTTATATCAAGAGTTTTCCAAAGGACTTTTTTTTTTTTTCTTCTATGTTTCAGACACAGATATTAAGGAGCTAGAGGATGTTTTTGGACTTAACGGACAAGTAGAACATAAGCTGAACTTCCTCAAAAAGAATGTATCAAAAGATATAAAGCTGGTACTGATTGCTCATTCTATTGGTTGCTACATCACACTGGAGATGATGAAGCGAGCATCAGAACTTCAGGTACATTAACCTTGTAGAATGGGAGTTTTAGTATTAGCAAAGCAGTGCACATGCTTAACCTGTGTCTTATGTCTTTCCTGTGGAAGCTGTATTCTGCTATACATGTGCTTTCACTCCTACTTCTTATTAACATGACATTAAAACATCAATGAGTGATCCTAATAACATGTAATAAAGTTGCTTGATGTAAAATAAAAAAGTCTCAATTTGGACCTTTAAATGCCCTTGTAATAGAAATTATTAATAATAGTGATAAATATATTTAGGACTTTATTGTCTTCTCATCTTGAAATAATTTCTAAACAGATCACAGGATATTTGGCTCTTCTGTTCATACATCAAAAATTAAGACTGTTCAAGATTTTAATAGCATCTTATCTCAAGGCAAGCAGAATGCTGGCTATAATGAGGAAATGTATGGAAAATATTAGTAATATAAATTGTGATGAGTACTGCTGTGAAGGACATTGTGTTTAAAATGTAATACATATGCATATGTCACTGCTTCTGAAGCTCAGTCTTGGTTTGTGTAATTCAGTGAGAGGTGAGAGTTGTCACTGCATCTTTTGTGCATCTGAACCTTTTTGTGTGTCACTTGGAAACAATAAGAAAGCTGAGGCAGAGCTCTGTCTTTGCAGCCTGGGACACAGCAGACTGTGAGTGCTCAGTGCTAACTTGCTCTGCTAGCGGATGATGAATGAAAGTGAATTTTTATTCTTAAAAGTTTCCCTCTTGCTAAATCATCACCTCTTCCTTTACATTATAAAATCTTCAGTGGGATGAAGTGCCGTGTTAGTGTAAAGTCTGTGTTTAATATATGCATGAGTAGGTTCTTCCACTTCTTCATAATCATTTCCACCGCATGTCTCACTTTTTATTTCCTTTAAAGGAAACTGCAGCTAAAAACGTAAAACATGAGGTTACCCTGATCTATTTCCACAGCATATTTCACTTTGTGATTATAAGCAAGGTCATTTTTTTGGAGCAAACTTTGATTACTATTTTCAAGAAACGGTGTTCTAGAAAAATATCATATAGGGCAGTTTATCCCAAAATACCAACTTTTCTGTGGTCAACATCTGCACAGTCTTTATTACACAAATGATTTTAGATGTTTTCAATTAAACCATGAATTGGTGAGTAATTTTTTTACACCTGGCTCACTGGATGTCAGCAGCTTGCTATTCATCAATATTTTGAAACATAGGTATCTTTGGAACACCCTCAGACTGCATGGTGCACTGTGTGCATGAGGTTAATATATGATAAGCTACATTTAAGATGCATTTAACAATAGAAAATATTTGTGTAAGCCAGAGTGTTGTGCAACCTTTGTCCCTTTGCCAAGAATAAGTTAACTGTTCGGTTTTATAACATATGAAGTGTGATAATAAGAAACTTGTGTTTCCATCTCTCCCTTTATTTTTACTGGCATATTTGATTCCCACAAGATTTTGAGCACATATGTGTATTTTAGTAGCTAGATCATTTTATTTTATTTTTGTGTAGTTCTTATGTGATACTCTTTTATTACATGAGTTTTTTGGGCTTGGCCTTAAATTCTCTCCTTTAAGAGCCTTTGATTGCTTGCAGTTTATTTTTTTGAGCTAGAGGTGTTGTATTTATTGTTCAAATATTTCAGTAAACATTTATATTTGGAGTGTATGTTTAGCAGATTTGATTCTTGTTACCCAATTTAAAGCCCTTTCACATAATCTAACTAAATATAAACTTCTTCTCTCATACAGCAGTGAGGGAACCTGATGAGCTAGCATGCAGAGAAAGGAGAAAGTACAGTTTCCTTATCTCTCCTTGGTTGCTCTTAAGCTGTTGGGTTTGAATGCTACTAATTTCTTGGACCCTTCTGCTCTTCACATTGATGGGGGGTTTTTTTCTTAAACTTCTGTGAAATAATGCTTTCTAGTTTCATGAAAGAAATGAAACAGGAATTGTCATTTCACCCCAGGATAAATACAGGTTTTGGACCCTGTCCCTGCTTTCCTATCAACTTTCAGTGAGGCTTCTGATAAGTTTCTTCAGGAGATCTCTCAACACAAACTTGGTCTCAGGCTGATGCCTGGTGAGTCTGATTAGCAGAGAAGGGCCACGCTGATTACATCTGTATTTGTAATCAAATGGGGCTGCTGCACTGACTCGAGTTCAGTACCAGCCACACAGTGACATTATTGGACTAGTCATTAAGCAACTTTTTGTCCCAAAGCAGCCAACAACTCCCAGACAACACCCTGGCATGGGTCTGGGCTTGGCAGAGTCCCAGGACCATTCCCAGTGGTTAGTTTGGATGCAGCATTGTGTTTTGAGGCTGGGGGAAGTTCAGCCAGGTGGACACAGACTAAACTGTGCCCTCCTGTTCAGTGGCAGGACCAGGGCACAGAGAATAAATAGTTCCAGGCTGGTGCATCTGCTGGTGCACGTGGAATCATGAACACCTTTCAGTTGTCACAGTGAACATCAAATCTTAACAGCATTCTGCTCTTCGTGGGAAGTGGAGCATCCAGAGTTTGTCAGACTGCTAAAAATGTTGATACTGTGAAGGAAAAATGTTAATCAGCCTGACTCTGGAGTTGGAAATGCAATAATATACAGTTTATTTGGTACTTGGTCTTAACCTTATAATCTTTGTTCTTCATTCAGCCAGCAGAACTGAAAAAGAAGCTGCATGACAAAATTATTTTCTCAGTTTTTGGTGCTTGAGCCTGACTCATAAATATGCTGCATCTTTCAGACATTCTACTCTAAATTGCAGGTCTGTACTTGGAGGATTTCCTTGTGCTTTGCTGATGACACTACTGGATGTTCCCTAAAACACTCCTTCTGATCATATCAAAAGATAGACACGTGTCCTTGCTAATGAAATTCAATCTGTGACAGCATTAGTCTTTCATTTGCAATGATGCTTTTGAAATGCCAGCACCTTTGTGGTAATAAAATAATACTTATTAATGAGTGGAACTGTCAGTGGAAGCATTGATCTTCCTGTAAGATTCATAAGAACCATCTTTTCACTTTTTTTTTGGTCTATATATAAATTTCATTCATTACTTTCACTTATTCAGAATCTGGTAGCTTAGAAGATTTCTTCAACATGTCTTTTTCTTCATAAATTGTTACTGACCTCCACCCTTTAGGAGGCTGCCCACTAACGAAGCTTTCTTGAGTTAAACAAAAATTTCTTCATTGCTGACTATTCTAAATTATTTGATGATGTGGAAAGCATTGGTGCTATTCTTTCCCTTTTATATAGAAATTAAACATCCCTAACAGGAGGTACTGGGCATTTTTTGTTAACCTTTTGAATTACTGAAATTGGCTCTATATCCCTGCTGTTGGCTTTTTGTCTGTTTAGCCAGTTTCTAATCCACAGAAAAATGTTTCTCTTACCTATTATTAATATTAGTGGTGGCAGGGATTGAATTACTTCAATGGGAAGCAATAGCCTGTGAGGTTTTTAATATAGTAATTTTAGAAGATGATCTTATAAGTGCATGGTAGTTTTATTTCTTTAATTTTTTCAGAATAGAAAAGCGAAGGAACTTTAATCTGTAAATCAGTATTGTTGTTACTTCTGATAATAGGAAAAGTAATATATTTTATCATTATTGTTTAAATATAGCAGATAATAGATTCTTATTCTCTTTTCCAAAGACAGAAGCTTCAAGTTTATGTCTTTTTTATATACATACATACATACATACATACATATATACATATATATATATATATATAAAATTCTGTCTTTTGGTTCTCCCTAGAGATGACTGGACAAGGAGGGAATTTTATATTGCTACTGTTGGCAAATGCATAATTGGCCATCAAAGCAAAAAAGATCCCACCTGTCAAATGAGTTGTTTTTCACATCTTTTTGTGTGAGTAGAATAATTAGCTGTGGGAAGGAAGGAAGGAAGGAGTGTGTCAGTTGTTTTGTAATGGTTTGAAGTGTTACTTGCACAAATATTAGATTCTCTTGGTGCTGCCTTTCTGCCTCGAATCAAGTTGTTTCTTTTGTCTCTGGTTAACACTTAGTTCCTTTCTGTTGAAGTACTTTGAAAGCTCCCCCTGACTTCAGTGTAAGTAGAATTAGGCCATGAGAGAGAGAAACATGTCAAAATTCCTCTGCTGTGTGATTTATTGAGATACAGAACTCAATGCAGTGACCCTTTATGTAAACACTTCAGTTTCAGTTGTGTTGAAAGCTTGATTATGAATTTGGGAAACACTTCCATAATGTTAGGAAAGCAAAAAGTCACCATGTTTTTAAATACGGGTATTTCTACAAGAAAACAAAATTCTTTAGTCTGGAATTACTGGGGACTACAAGAATGTGAAATAGGTAGATTTTTTTTAACAGTACAGGAACTACCAAGTCTGTCTGACCTTTAAGATAATAAGGGAATCTTTTCAGCAGCATGAATGGATGAAGGAAAGGCTGTATGAAGTCAGTGACATTTGTTCACTTTCTGGTTTGCTGAGATTAGAACCTGTATGTGTAATCCAAGACTGGTGATGTCATTGTTACAGAAAATACTTTCTGAAAGAACACTCATTTAGCAGGTAGAAGTTGTAGTGCAGTTTGGAAGTAGAAAGAAAATTAAAATATACACATGCCTGAGATGAAGAGGAATATAAATATTTATTTCTCTCTAGAAAGTTTTATTGAACATAATAGCATCTAATTCAAATGTTTACCTACATTAGATGTCACAATACTTTAAACAGAGTTGTCCAAGTAAATTTACTTCTGATGATCTCACTGGTGATTATAAAATTTAAAATATAGTTAGTGAAGAAATGTACTTTTTACAGCAGCTGTTTTGAAGAGTACAGTGAGACTGCATAAAATGGAAAAATATCCAGAAAATTTCTGAAGAGATATCTTCTCTCATATAGAGGATTATACTTTGTGTACCTGCATGCTGAGGTGTAACCAACAAACAGCACAGCAGAAATGTGTATAAATGACCTTGGTTTGTGCAGCCTTGTTTTGATTTGTCCTTGCTGTGAACTGTTTGCTCTTGGTTATTTTAATGGATTTCAGTGATGGGTATATGGCTGTGTCTAGCAGTAGGGATCATAATCTGGAGAAAAAGAATGGAGAAACAATATTTTATATGAAATTCATGTTACTTTCTGGCTTAAATGATATGGTGAGAAAGAAAGAAAAAACATAAAAAATGGGTAAAAGACTTAGAATAACACAAAGCAAGTGACAACATTTGCAAAATTATTGCACAAGAAAAAGCCAGATATTTGTACTTAGATACATGAGTATCATGAAAAGAGATATGCAAATTTCTAGGCCATGACATAAAATTGAACTGAGTCTGATGTATTTTTCTTCTGCTTCAGTCCATCCATCTGGACAAATGAGATACAGATTCCAATAAAAGCAAACAGTATTGAGCTGATAAACACCCACTTTGAACCCCTGTTAAGTGTTAAGAGAACAAAAATAAGAAAGACTAATACAGTTTTGCACAGTTTTAATAATGAGTCTAACTTCAGCTGCCTTAAGTGTTCATTTGACTTTATGGATATTTGAAATTGGTCACTGAATTGGACTATTTCTATAATACATATCTTTTTGGCAGGTCTCTCCATCAATTCTTGATAACTAGCAAGTCTTTGGGAGGATATACAAGGAAGCAGTGGTGGTCCAAGACAGCAATTAAACTAAAATTTGTTTTAGGTGACAGAATACACATTATTCATGACATTATGCAGCTCTCTTACTTGGAAAAAGTGAGAAGTAATGCAGGTGATTTGTTAAACCTGCCCAAATAAAATAAGTTACTGTATCATTGAAGCATCAGGGAAGTTTTTATAAAGATTTGTAGAGAGATTGAAAAAAACCAAACAACAACAATTTAGAAAAATGGAAACAACCTTCGTATGTAAACCTTCCACAAACAGAAAACCTCTCTTTGGGGTGGGAGGCTGCAAAGCAAAGAGCAATAGTGGATGAGTTCATGGCAAACAAAAATTTGTTAAAGACATACTGATTTTTGACTGAGACACTTATAAAAGGCCACCAGTCTGAATTTAGAAGCTCAACAGAACTTACAGTCCATAAATGTTAAAGAACAGATGAGACTGGTAAATAGTGTGTTAAGAGATCATTAACATCACAAGCGTGAATGTAATTTAAATTGATGTCTGGTGCAACATGAAGACAGACTTGACAAAACCAACAGTGGTGTATCTTCAGAATGTAATTTCTGAACGTAGAAGTTTTATCATTGATCACATTTTTAAGAGTGAGGATTCTGAGTCAATAATAACATTTATTATAGCCAATATATAGCCAATAAGATTGGCTTGTTTGGAGCAGAAGCCTGTGATAAGGTGACATGAGGAAAAACTGCTTTCCAAGACTTTCTGGGGATAATCTTATTTTGTTCATAACATTCACTGAAACTTCCACTTCTCTCACCTTTTTCATGTGTTTGATTTACTGCTCAATTGAATACAGAGACAATATGAAATCCAAGATGTTGCTCTGTGATGATTCAAAGTAAGGAATACATAAAAACAATGATTTCAAGAGACGTAAGTTTTTTAATAGCATTGTGTTTATTTCACTACTAAAGAAACATCTGCTTTCAGATGTATGTAGTCAGAATTTAAACAAATCTATAAAAATTATTTTTTCTAGGAAGTTAAAAGACATTAAATTAGCCAAATGTACAAACAGAAAAGGAAGAAAAATAAACTGAAAAGTGAAATCTGTGATCATTCATCAAGAATCCAAAGTAAAACATAAGAATGAAGAGGAGGAAATGAAGGACTAAAAATAAAAAGATGGCTAGAATGGTAAATGACAGCATAACAGGATTTATTAAGTACTGTGGATTTTTACAGATTTGTTCATAAAATCTTGTTATTTTGAATGTCCAAAAATTTGGATTCATATTGTAATAACGAACTGAAATAATTCTATAAAAATGAGGCAATCAAAAGTGAATTTCAAAAACAATTAGGATTTATAGCATGTGGCTTCAAAAGAGCTCAACACCCTTTTGAAAACCAGGTTTCCCAAAGAACTTTTTACATTGGGTGGTGAGATCTTTTGAAATTCTGTCTGCAGATGTGTATGTGTAGCACTTAAAAATCAGAGACTCATCTCTTTGGAGAGTTGAACCAAATGATCAATATGTTGCACATAGCTTGAATTGGTTTTTTTCCTACTATAATTAATATGGTTTTACAACAGACAACAGAGCCAGAAATCAGCAGTTTTCATGCTAATTTAAAACTGAGCACAGAGAAGGGAGGAGAAGTTAATTAGAGCATTAAATAATTGTTCATGAAAGGAGCATGTGAAGGAACACAGGGGAATTTTTGAACATAGACTTTGCAAACATGTAGTTAAACTGAGCATGGCTGTAACTCCAGTAGCCAATATCTCTTTCTGGGAGCTCAATATTAAAATGCAATTTCACTGGCAATCCCAAGCCCTCAAGAAAGAAGTTGAACTGTTTCATCAGCTCTTGTCTCTCACTGTATGTTATCCAGTTACTCAGGCAGTGAGGAGAGACTTGACTTGGATCTTCCAAGTCAGAAGAGCTTACTGAGAATGGACAGAGTTGTAATGAAAAGTATTTCCTACTCTGCCATGGTATTTCACTGCCCATGGTTTACAGGGAGGTATAGGGATGGTTACTTTAGAGGTTAGAGTGGAAAAATGTATTTCTCTGCATCAGGCTTCTGTACTGGGAATGGTGTGTCCTGTTTGAAAGGTTCACTGCAGGAGTGAAAGAAATCAGAAAAAGGCAGAAACTTTATACAAAACAGCAAAAAGGCCTCTGAGCTGGGATTGCACATTGACTTCATTTCTGGCATTTCTAATCCACTGTTGAATTAAGTTCACATAAATACCGCAGAATTCTTTTTTTCCCCTGTCTTTTAGTATTTCTTTGATTATGGATTATTTTAGAGGAATTTTTTCCAGTGCCACAGTGGATCTTTTCAGATACATGATGATGTGTTGGGTGATTGTAAACCTATGGTTAGACATCTAAATCAAGCCCTAGATGTCTTCATAAGAATCACCTTCTGTGCTCTTACAACAAATTCAAAAGTGAATATAATAGAAGTCTACTTCCTTTTCCGTTTATTTCTATGTATAAATATTTGAAATACTTGATTTCTGTTGTTTCCATACAGGTCTACTTAATTGTGACATTTTGAAAATAATTCATTGCAGTTTGCCCTTTCATGTGGAATTCAGTGTTAAAGATACATTTAAGTGGAAGTCCAGGAGCCACAAATGCATTGAATAAACATGTTACCTTTGGAGTCCTGTAAGAAAATTCAATTGATGTTAATGAATATATACTTCTAATAACTTTGTTACAACAATTCTAGTCACTGGAAAATTGTAAGAACTTTCCACTCCATTTCAAAATCCAAAACAAAGCATATAATGAGTAGAATTTACTAAGTCCTAATTTTTTTCTTTAAATGATTTACTTTTCTTCCCCTCTATTTTAAAATGTATGACTAACTGTATTTCACTGAAATAAAGGGTATGAATCCACATCGTAATAAGTATCATTTGAATTGTGACCTTTAATGGCAGCTGACAGAGTTCAGACTTTTTATCTGGCATTGGCAATTGAAAGGTATTCTCCAGATTCTTGTTCTCAGTTGCACTAAAACCCTTCTTACCCAATGACTAGTTTTATTTGCATGATAAATTAGATATGATAATTTTGCTTTTTTAGCAGATTCCTGCCTATATTCCATTTGTCAGAATAATTAAGGCTGGGAGAAGTCTGTAGTATTGCAAAGGAAGGAATTTTGTATTTTTCCCTTATTATTTAAAATGCTTACAGTTCTGGAAAAGTCAGTGCAAGGATGGAAAAAAACAAGCTGACTGAGAGAATTCCTCACTCCTCTCTTTTTCTCTTCTGATGCCCTGACAAGACTTTGGGATATAAGTTCTATCTTGAACTTCAAATATTCCTTGTTTCTTTTCCTTCTTTGACAAAAAAACAACATCATATTCCATTTCTTCTCAATGTGTACTTCCTGGCTTACTCATCCTTTGTTCTTCACTGATACCACAAGTTAATGAACTGAATGTTAATGAACTGAACTCCTTCCAACATCAAGCATCAGCTCAGCTTTCCATCTACTACCTCTTCTAGCCAAGGAGGGCTATGGACTTGGGTTGTCTGGATGCCCTTTTGAGGGCTGACTTCAGTGAGTGCTGAAATGTATCCCTTTCAAATGTCTCAAGTGGAGCACTTAAAAACAGAAGCCTAAGGATCTCAAGGCACTGATGGAAAATCATGGCCTTCCCATTTCATCAGCAAAAAAGAGATTATAATTGTAAGGCTGGCTTCTCATTCACCTTATTCAGCTACTTTTCCTTAAACTGAATGGATTGTCTTTGGGATTTATTGGAAGGAATGGCTCTGCATTGATGACTGTGAAAGCTGTTGGTTCAAGACAACAGAAAATCTGATTCTCAATAGTTTGTTTTTTGAGCCATCTCCACTTTAAGGGCATATTACTGATTCATCCTGAGTAGTAAGTGTCCCAGATCATATCTTCAAGGATCACATTTATCAGTCCATGTACCATAAGAGTACCTGTGGATGCAATGAGGTGATCTCATGGGAGTGCTACACTGAAAAAATATCCCACCCTGTACTTCCAAAACGAAAACGGAAAGAATTTCTCCTGGAAAGTGGCAGCTGCGTTCTGACATTCGTGTAATAGGAGCAACTGAAAGCTTTATGGTGTGTAACTGTGACACTGCATTCCAACATAAGCTTCTCCCTGCCCTTCTTCCAACCAATAAAGTATTCTTCCTCTCTTTTCACTCTCACCCCTCCTAATCTTCTTCTGTTTATATGCTTTAATCATAATAGCAACAAATCCATCCCTGTCGCTATTATCACACCGTTGCAAATTTTGGCTGTCTCCTTTGGCACTCCCCTTGCAGATGGAATGATATTGCCCACTTTGATGGAGCTTAATTCTCTATGTAAAATACTGCTCTGTCAATGAATATTTTCTCTATTAAACTATTTTCAGTCCAACAATAAGATACAGATTTTTGGGAGAACAGTTTTCTCATTATTACCTTAACCCATAAAAAGGCTTTTTTTGGTTTTTGTTTTTGCTGGGTTTTTTTTTTCAAAACATTTTTGTCAAGTCTTCAGTTACCCAAATATTTGTAGTACAGAGTAATTTGCATTTCAGCCCTGCGAGACTTGTAAATATAATGAACAGTCCATCTGTTTAATATTTTTTTATATTTTTAATAATTTGCTAATAGTTCAGTATGTAGAGCTGACCTGTTGAGAAATAGTTTGCAGTGTCCATAGAGAGCAATTCTGAGTTCTGGTCTTTTGTATGTTTAGCAGAATTCTGGGCTTCATCTGGAAAAATTCTAGGGAGTACTTCTTACTGGAAAATATTTCAAGTAATGTGAAACAACAGATAAATTTTTCCTTTGCTGTGACCCACTTGTAAGGTGAGGTATGGATGGTCCCTTTCCTTTTGCCATGAAACAGGTTTCAGCACTGGAAGTCAGGTATTACAGAGGATACTGACAACCCTTTGAAAGGTGAAACAGGTTGAAAGCCTGTTGATCTCAAAGGGAATTGTCAAAGGTCTCCATCTACTTCTCAGTCCAAGAGGCTATTTTCTAACAGCCATCGTACCTGTTTTACAGCAGCCATGGTCTCCATATATCTGTCGAAGAATAGGTAAGAGAATCTTGGTCTCTAGAGCTGGGAATATTGTGTCTGGTGAGATCTATTTTGCCTGTAGACTGTCCTATTTAATAAACGGGAAAAAAAAAAAATTAGTTAATCAGAATTTATTCATGGGGCAGAATTAAGGGCCATGCTACTGATGAAAATTTTGACACCAGTTTCAAGAAGAGCAAGATCCAGACCCTGCCTACAGAAAGTGGAATCACAGAAAACCAAAAGCTTTCTATAGCATATTGGACATGCTGTCCTCTCATTAGGGCTCTGTCTTGTTGGTTACTCTTCTTGTCACCACTGTTGGCAAAAGTAATTTCTTACTCTTAGCAGCTGAACTGAGTTACTCCAAAGATTTCTCTGCCTTTCACTTTCTTGTTGCTGAAAAATGCATCCTGAGTTATTTTAATCTCATTTTGATTCTTCCATAATGAAACTGCAGAGGAAGTTTTGGTTTACTGCTAATAATATTATGCAGTTAATACTGTAGAAGCTGATTGTTATGTATGTTTTAAAAGAATTCTTCCTGTGGCTGGTCCAATGAGTTTGGATACTTGATTCCAACATAAAAGGCTTAGAATCAAATTTATGCTAAGCCAGTGGAAAGTGGCCTTAAAGTACACATAAATTTAGTCACACATCACCTTGGTGCAAATGACAGTCAGGCCTACATCCCTAAGGATGTAATTAATCATCATATCCAGCACTGTATTCGTCATTACATTGAAGACTACATTTTGAAATACAAATAAATTTAAAAAAAATGCTGGTCCTTGAATTTCGTTTCCATCTAAGTGGAACTGTCAGGAAGCACCGGAGGCTTGTGGCATTAAAGATGTACTTCAAATAAAATTGGATTATGTATGTTAAATAAAGAAGGTGCCAGGATGTAGTAAAACCTCATGATCAGTATAGAGCATTTTAAACAGATGAGAATATTGCCTGCTATTTATATCATCAGGTAGAAGCTGAAAGAAAATAGTAAAAAAAAATAAACCCAAGTTTTCATTCATTTGAAAAACGAGTGGTTTATATATCTATTCAAACACAGTGGGTCAAGTTCAGATGTTGAAGGAGGTGTAATACTGGATATAGAGAATGTAAGAAAATATAAGTTACTATGAATGATAGATGGACAGACTGGGAGAAATAGGGTTTTTTAATGGTGTTGAACAAGTACATTAACTTTTATTTTCAAGGCATCCTACTAATTGCTTTTCCTTCTAAAATCTTCTTTTTACCACATAGAATAGAAGCAGCACTGTATCTAGCAACACTGTCCTAGATACACAGCTGAGTTAAGGAGACTCTTTTCTGCTCACAAAAATTGGTTATCACTGGAAAGTTGAGTTTTTCTATTTTCCAGACATTTAATAGTATCAGCTAAAAGTTAACTTAATATACTTGTATCTTAAACAATTACTGCCTTTTTTTTTTTTTTTTTTTGAGATAGTTTGTAAAAGTACAGCACAGGGTAACTGCCTATGAGGTGCTTCAGTATATTAGTTTTGTTTCTGCATTTCATCAGTAAGTAATAGTATGGCTATTTGTAGCTTGTGTACGTGCTTCAGATGAAAGAATGCCTGCAACTAACTTGTCCCAGAAATGGCTGCATACATCAGCAAAGAAAAGGGGAAAAAAAGCAAGGGAAAAAAATAGGACATTGTGAGTGAGCCTGTAGAGTGGGGAAGATAAAAATTCAGGTTGTTGTAATCTGTTGTATAACGTTTGACAGCTTCAAAAGGAAGGTGCATGAAAACTGACATTTGGGAAATTATGAAGCAGCATAGAGAAAAAGGAAGTTTCCCATTAAATTGCATTAACTGTTGCTTGACTCACATATATTGTATGCTGTTTAGAAATAGTGACTTTGGCCTGTGTGACTGAGGACAGCATTGTCCATACAACTGCTTAATCTTCCCTTTAAAAAGTATAAATCTTACTATGTCCTTGTATCTTGCAACAGTTAATAGTACAGTAGAATACTGTGATGTTGTGAAGAATATGCTTAATTTCACAAGATGAATACCAGTGTGTCCTGTATCTTTCATTACCCTCTATCTTGAAGAATGTTCACTGCTGTTGATATGTTTGCTACCTATGCATTTCTGAAGTTTTCACTCCACTCCAAAATCATCTCCTTGTGTTGGTGTCTCCAGAGCTGGCCACAGTACTCCAGGTGGGGTTGCATGAGAGTGGAGTAGAGGGGCATCATCTTTAAACACTTTGCTCTGTGCTGTTACCCAGCTGGGTCATTGGATGCTTAAAGGTGGCATTAAATAGTTCTGCTCAACCAGACTATAATTTCTTCAGATACTGTGAGAGAAACTCTGCCTGTGAATGCCTGCGCAATCCTCCACGTGTCTTTGCATCCCTACACGTTGGCTCCCTTGAAGAACTCAATTCCTGGCAGGATCCTCATTATGCTCTATCAGAAGATCCTGTGATCAAGTCTTGATTCATTCTGTTCTAGAACAGTGAAATATACCCCTTAGTAAAGTTGAGCTGGCAGACATTGTCACGATGCTGTCAGTGGCACTCAAAAGGTTTGCTTTTCCTAGGGTGCAAGAATTCAGCCCATCAGAGAAAATTTAATGCTATTATTTGGAGTTTTATCAGCACGTTCACAGACTTGGATACACGAACTGTGCTCCTGTTTGGAGAACAAATAAAGCTCTGCAGGGAGAAAATGATACTCCTCATATACAAAGGGTTTTCTTAGAAAATTTAAAAAAAAAAAAAAATCCTGTCACTTATTATGTATAATCTTTGAAACTAAAGTGATAAGTCTGGATTGAAAGCAATAGAAAAAAAAAAAAACAACTAATCTGGTGGTAAAGTGAAAATTTGGGCACCAGTAAATAGGAAATGCAGAAAAAAGTTGAAAATGTGAAATCAAGTGCATGTGCCCTGGTTCACAGCAGTATGTTGATGTTGGGGGGCTTTAGAAGATGGTAATGGAAGACTCTGTTGAACCAAGCAGCCACTAATGAACTAAACCACCATGACATTCATGGTAAAAAACCACAAACTCTCTACAAAACATTCATCATTTACATTGCATTTACCACTTCGTTTTACAGAAACACTTTGGTTACCCAATAATATGAGGTTTGGTTAGAGCAGAGGATTGTGAATTACCATGCAATTTTAAATCTTTTTACTTTTACAGTATATATGTGGAGTAATGTAAGTTCCCAAATTTTCATGTATTAATCCATAAAATAGGTGTGGTAAGATTTCTCTGTGGGACTTCATTCTTATACAGCACTCAGAAATTTTCAGTGATAAGATTTTCTGTTAATTCTGATTGAGATATTTGTTCCGTTGCCCTTTTTATATATACAAATATTTGTTTAGGATCACAGGAAACCCGTAAGATAAAACAGGAGAAAGTGCACACAGTATGTTCTTCACACCAGGAGTGAAATAGTTTTTTGGAATCTGTGTTCATTCTTTAGTTCTTTGCTATCATGTGGTTCTGTTGGTACTGAGCTGTGATCGACAGCTTGCTGATACAACAAATCAAATGGCATCTTGAACAGATGAAGAAGAAATTACTCAAAATTTTAAAATATAACTCATATTATATGTAATTCTGAATGGACCAGTCTGCAAAGTCCAGCTCTGGTGAGAGGAAAGCCCAAGCCAACGCTGTCTGGTTTCTCCTGTGCATTTTCTTGGAAATCTGCTCAGCACAGCTGTGGCAATAAAGCAGGGAGAACTTCCCTGACCCTCGTTGTTTTGCCTGGAGGTTTCTGCATACTGAGTAAAATAAATTGTGATTAATGTGGCATTCCATGTCAAGGGTAGACTGTAGATTACCATTAAGTGCATCATTATGTTATCTTTGAAAAATTTAGTAGGTTTCACCTGACAGATAAT
Source organism: Corythornis vintsioides (assembly GCA_025447755.1). NCBI lineage: Eukaryota > Metazoa > Chordata > Aves > Coraciiformes > Alcedinidae > Corythornis > Corythornis vintsioides. The sequence goes on from JAOEGS010014547.1 coordinate 17,896, forward strand.
AGCTTTTCCTCTGCCAACACAACAGAGGAATAACAAACTAATATCTGGGATGAACTAATATATATCAAAAGAAGTGTTCCTTTTGACAGAGAAACAGCTTGTACTTTTCATAGGGTTTTGAAGGAATTTTAAATAAAAGTTCCTCGCTCATTTTCTTTCCAGCCCTGTGATTTGAAGTCGTGCACATGGTGATGTTACCACTGGAGAGAGGTGTGTGGCTGCAGGGGCTGTGGAGAAAGTGCAGAACTGCACTTGATGCTCCTTTACTGAGCATCAGTGGGTGTGATGGGCTGTTAGAAAATGTAATTGATTGTTTCCTTGCTTCTGCCCACTGCTCTGATCTTGAGTTCATTGTGGGCTCTGAGTTACATAACCCACCATGGGGTCTGAGACTTACGGTTATTTTTTTTTTGCTGGTCATTGTTTTATTAACCATTTCTACACCCCTAGTGATTACAAACAGATTATGCAACAGGAATTAATACTTTCCAAAACCACCTCTGCTCAGAAATCAAGAGTGAACCTCCAGTGACCACTGCTTCTGCCATTCAAGCAGAATGAACTGCTGAGTTTTTTCTGAGGAAGTTTCACTTTCCGATACTTTCTTCAGTGGGTCTGAGTCTTCTAGTTTTACGACTACAGCAGAAAGATCTAAAATTGCCTGTGATGTTTTGTGGGTAGGGAAGGGTCCATTGAGAGACAATGTACAGGACTGAGAAAGCCTGGCTGTAATTAATGAATTCACCTACTTGGTGGTCTTTCCTGAAACAAATCCTGAAAATGGCTCCTGCTTCTTTCTGTTGGTGTCTGTGTTTTGATGTCCTGCCTGCTCCTCTTTCCTTTTGTTTCTCTCAGCACAATGTCACTCTGTATTAGGAGCAGGCAGCAGTGTGGCAGCTCGCTTTGGGATCACAAAGCTTTGGGATCACAGGAAGGTGCACCCCTGAAGTGCCTGAGTCTGTAACCAGCATTTCTTGCGCATAATCAAAGCTGCCTGATTGCAAAAGTGTTGAGCTCTCCTCCGTGGCATCATAGGAGTTCACTGCTCTGAAAATTGAGTCACTGTTTTGAATACTGGTTGTAAGTGGTGTACAGTTTATAAGTGTTGTGTTAGTTCCTCAGCACTTTTACCAGTCCTGTAAGAAGCATTATCTGTTCATGTTGTAGCTGATTAATATATTTTAACTCTTTCATTAGAAGGCACTCATTAAAAATATTACTGTGGAGTTTTTTCAGCTTGGTCTGTTTTAGTGTTTTTGTAAGCAGACCATTTAAGTATCTTACAATAATCCTTTGCTGATGTGGTTGAGGCTATTAAATTGTGCAATGATAAACAACAATTTATTGTAAATTAAACTGGCTTTTAGCATTCTGTTCTTATTTTAATCAAAACAAAAAATACTTCCAACTGTTTCTACAAATTCAAAACTGTGTTGACAAAACCGTTCTCCAGTGAAGACTTGAGGGTACTCGTCACCTTGTCATCTTGTTTTAGATAATTAAAAACTGAGAAGAAAGCTCAGGTGTACAGGAATGTTTGTGTTCTTTATGTAGGTAGTTTGGAGGAGGCCTTTCTTTTGTTCTTCAATATTTATATGAAGCAGTGATCGCATTAAATGAATCATACTCAGGAATCCTGCCTAAACAAAGCTCCTTGGTCAATGCCATACTTTTGAGGAATGGGCGTTTAATATTCTTTGTCTTGAGGGCTCACTATTCCTGTGAAATAAGTAGTTTCTCTTCCCTCTATGTTGTAAAATTTCCTGTGAAGGTCATACATACCTGAAGTTGATGGACTGATCACTTGAGATACCGAAGTGTATTAACAGTGACAAAAGGGAAACTCTGTTCTCCACACCTTCCCACTGTGGTGTGTGTTGAAGTAATAAAAGGCAGAACATACTGGGCTGGGAGGGTGCTTTGTTTCCTGGACACGTGCTCAGGCCATGCCCCATTCATTTGTATCAGTGATATATTTACCACTTGACTACAACCTTGGAGCTGCCTTGGCACCCCCAGTGAATGATATGAAGAGCTTGCAGATAATGTTGTTTTTTTGTTAACAAAATCCAAAACTCCAGAGACACTGCATCATACTATATAGCCCCTTGAACCATTCAGGTCTTGAGGCCTCTAATGTAAAGCTAAAAACTACTGATGAAAATAGAAGCAGCTGCCTGGTGATGAGCTAAAAGAGCATCTAGCCTTACACATTGAACTGCTACATATGCTCACCCTGAGTCTTGAAACCATGTCATTTAATAGCTTGTTAAATAGATGTTAAATAAGTTGAGTGACAGTTTTACAAATACTCTTTATTGTCTTGACAATTAACAGTGACAATTCTAGTGTAATGTACTAATATTCCAGAATGATTCCAGAATATTCCAGAATAATTCCAGAATAATGTACGACCAGAGCACTGTGAGGGGGGGACAAAACCCCAGTGCTCTTGGCAACTCCTGGGCACAAGGGCACATTGACCTTCAGTAGATTGACTGGCCAACTTTCAGTAGTCTCCAGATCCACTCTTAGTCCCTGTGGCTGATGTCTCTAGCTGCCCAGCTCTGCCTTCCCACGTGCTTAACCAATAAAAATCACTGGGCATTGAATTGGGCGTAATTAAACCTGGTGAATCTGGATTTCTCTCTATAGTTCTGTATAATATCTTTTGTATTTTGACTGATTGTTATCACAAGAAACATATTGTTGAGAAGAGAGTATCCATAAAGAAAGGGGTCATTAACCTTTACACATTACTTAATGGTAGATACCAAGGCATTTGTAAGTGTGACAGTAAGTGGTGATAGGGAATACATATGATAGGGAATGTCCTCCATCTTCAGAATAACTGATCATAATAATTCTGGAAGTTATAACTTGAATATAATTCTGTGCCACATTCTACTTGATTTCAACTATTGTAAATTGCTTATAGATAAGGTCATGGCATTTGAAAAGTATAAATTATTAACTGCTGTTGAGCATTTGAATGTCAGTAATTTAATTCATTTAACCCATGTTTTTCTACTTCACTTATTTAAAGACACAAAGATGACATGCTTTTTAATGAACGTGTGTCATTTAATAAAATACATTAGATCTGTTCTATCTGCAGTTGTACTGCAATGAAGTTGAACTTTTAAGAAATTCTGCAGTCAGATCTACAATTCAAAATCCTGGCTCAGGAATCTCACAGTAAACTACAAACTAGTTTGTAAGCATTGGAAAAATATTTACATTTCTCTATTGCCACCTGCAAAACATTAAAGAAAAAAAAATAGAAATTAAAGGAAATTATCCTCCATCTTACCACCATCTTTTACATTTGTGTGCCATTAAAAAATGCAGGAATGCAACAGCTTTCCTGGTTTGTCCTTTTTCCTCCAAGGTTTAGTGACTTCACCCAGTGGTTAGTACAGCACTCCAAGCAACTAATCCTGTATCTATAAGCTGTAATGTCAAAGGATTAATGTGTGCCTGGGAACGCAGGTCAAATCTGCTTTAGATCACAATAGTTTGAGTTCAGCTCCTAGCTGAAATATCACAAAACTACCATATAATTTAGTACAAGTCTTGCATTCCTGTACTTCAGCTGCTGGTTGCCTTTAATAAAAAGAGGCCCAGGATTGATTTTCCTGAGAATGTGTTTTTCTTTGTCTAAAACCAAAGTAGTATCAGCTGGAAAGTGGAAGGATTTCTTAAAATACTTCTTTATTTTATATAAATAACACTTTCAAAGTCTGGTTTTAAGATACTGTAGAAAATACAATATGTCAAGTTACTGATATTTCCTGAATCTCTTCTGGTTGCCCTGTTACAATGCCCAGATCATGTGAGCATTTCTTGGTGGGTGCCTTGCCTTCCATGGGGTAGCTACTGAGACCAGTGGTGCTGCACACAGATGCAGGGGCAGACATTAGCTGACTCTGGTCTGAGGGTAAAGACAATTATTTTTACCTCTTCTTTTACCAAACTGAATCTAATTTGCACAATACATAGACTGATATGTGCAGCAAGCTGGCATATATAACTACATCTGTTTCATTTTCTCTGAGTTGCTAACAAAGCACAGCAATTTATACCCAATTTTCTTCAATTGCAATATCCAGAATCTCTTTACTTTCCTGATATCTCTGTTAGGTATTGTAGTTATGTATCTTTGAGGGTTTGTCCAATATGAATTATTATAATATGTTTTACTTCCAGAAAAAAAAAAAAAAAAAGAGGCAGGTATCCTTTTAGAGTATTTTTTTTTATCTTGAACAAAGACTGAAATACATTTATTGAACTAACTTTGAAATATAGTTGAGAATAGGTATATTAATTCACTTTTGGTGACTGTGGATGGGTTTTTAATTAATTTCATTCTATTTTGAGGCTACTGTGTATTCTATTATCATAACTTAAAATAATTACCAGCTTTAGAATATGTCTATTCTATTATTACACACAGAAAAGCAATGTCATGCACCACTGTACACATCTTTGTGAAGGGGCTGGGTGCTTGGACTCTTGTTCTGATCAAGTTTGCTTATACTGAACCACAAATGGAAAATGACAATGAAAATGACAGCTCCGTGTGCTGTCAAACTGTAAAGTCACCGTCACAATGGTTGGCATTTTTTAAGTATTTAGTTGGTTTACTTAGAGAAAATCGTTGCTTGATGAAAAAAAAACCCCAAAAGGCAGTCTACTTGTGCTGGCATAAACCCTGTGCTGGGATGCTGGGTCCTGCCTGCTGCCCTCTGCTGGGGTCCTGCCCTCCTGGAGCAGGTGACCGGGCTCTGCTCCTGGGCACTTCTTTCAGAACCCACAGACCTGAGCATTTCATAACCACCCTCTTCTTTGCTTCGTCTTTAGATCATTTAAGCTGGGCACGCTGCAGAGCCTGCCTGTGTGAGGTGTGTGAGGTGCAGCCTGCCTGGAAACCCGGCTGCTTTTCCAGATGAAGCGTCCCAGGCTGGGGCCCAGTGCTGCAGGAATTGCTGACTGTCCCTTTCTGTGGCCCGACAGGTTCTCCGCTCTGTGCTGCTGTTCCCCACCATCGAGCGCATGGCTCAGTCCCCTCAGGGAAAGCTCATGACCCCCTTGCTCTGCAAGCTCCGTTACATGCTCTACATGCCTGTCTACCTGCTCTCCTTCCTACCAGAGGGAGTCAAGGCCTCCCTGGTGCGATTTGCTCTGAGAGGAATGAAGACCTGTGATGAATCTTCCATAACAACCTCTGTGAATCTCTTCAGCGTGGACTGCATTGGTGAGCACCTGGGTTTTTTTTTGTTTGTTGCACCTAATTTGTATAGATCACATTTACTAACTGTTGGTGTGGGCAAAAGCTTAATAGAAAAGCGTGAAGAAGTTTTGTAGAAGGGCAGGTCTAATCTTTTCTCAGGTTAAGACCTGAGAATATGCTACAGGAAAATTTACAATGATTCCATTAAAAATAAAAATCTTAAGGGAGAAATTACAAATGCCGTATTTTCCCAAATAATGTATATTTCTTAAGAAAATGGACTTAAACACATCTCATGTGATTAAAACACTGTTTTATAGTCTAGTAATGTTGCTTATGTCTGCTTAGTTTTTCATTTCACTCATACCGGATAATGAAAATAAGTCAATAATCAGCATCCAAAAGGATTCTTTGCATCTCTTTTTTAAAAAACTATGATTTAATCAGCTGTATTGATTTTGTCACCTAAATTAGACTACTGGTAAATTCAGAAAAGGGCCTTCAGCCTACAAAGACACATAGAAGTTACCTTATGCACCGAAGAATTTCAGCACTTTTTTGGACATATGGATAAAGATAGAAGATTAACATTCCTCCAGTTCATGTTGTACGCATATTTTGCACATTCTAGCAAGAGAAGCAGCTTTAAGAAAGGGAATAATTTCAGTTAAATTAAGTTTAGAATGAAAACCAGAACAGGGATTATGCTATACTCCAGGCATTTTGGTAAGGTAGCAGTTGAAAACAATTTGGAATAGAATTGATGTGCTAACACAGTAATAATAGCAAGAAGGAAGTTTTGATTGCATTAATAGTAGTAAAAACACATTCTAACATTTCAGTTGTGCTCTGTCTTCTATCAGTTAAATTTTACCTACTAATCATCCAAACAGATGTGCCAGAGAAACTCTGTGATTGCAGAAAAGTCCTGTACCTTTCACAGATATCTGTGGAGATGTTGGTATGTACTGGAGCCTTGCTGTGGGTCTGTACAGAGACTGAAAGCAGGGTGGGCAGTGGGGGGTCTTACTGCCAAACTGAGACAGACCCATTTATGTTGTATAAACTTGGGCTGATGATGGTCGCTCTGCTGCAGATCTTCTCCTGATAAAATCAGGATCCTGGTTGATGATGGAAATTTCCCACAGGAGTCCTGTGGATTGTTGCTTGAGTTCCTATTCTGGCAGTGTCGTGACGACTCAGGAGAAAGCCAACATGCAGTGGCATGCACACTGGGCTTTCAGGCTTCTTCCTTTGGTAATTTGGTCTCGGAGAAAGGTATGTGAAGGTCTGTGAGGTCACATCTCCACAAGCCAGGAACCCTTCTCTGGTCCCCACAGATAAACTTTTACCTCTCAAAACGTGTTATCCACATCCAGGGTTGTATTGGAAATGGTCCTTGGCCTGCATTAACCTAAAAAAAAAGCCTGGCCAGACATTGTTTTTGAGGGCTGCTTGGCCCAGACCTCAGCAGTGGCAGGAATAATTTAACAGAACAGATTTTGTATGCTGCTGTTGGAGCCTGACTCTCTGAGGTCTTCAGTCTCCAGGTGAGAGGGTTAGTGTGTGTAACTGTTGTAACGTTATGCATGCACCAGTGTCTGATCTGCGTCCAAGCTGTATGGTAAATCGAGGCTAGAAACCAGGCTGAAGACTCTTGGTACTCATACATAGGATGTGATCTCTGCCTATGTTCATTGTATTGACTGAATTCATTACACCAGAATGAAAACCCCTGCGAGCAAATGTCTTGTAAAACTTGCATAAATAGACCTTACTGATGCAACTAGTTCCTTTGAGCTTGTGATACTATCTCTCGCAGAAAGAATTCCTCTTTGGTTTCATCTTTGGAAACTGATGATGTTTTACAGCCCGATGACTCAGGACCACATACATGGATTAGTAATTTTAGTGCTTTGCGGATGTTGCCTGTTAACCTTCTCTTGCTTGTATTGTTTGTGGACAATAGAAAATATAAACATTCAGCAACAATTTGCAAAATCCAACATAACAACCAAGTCTGTCTTGTGTGACTCTTCATCTGTGAGTTACTGAAGCCTCTGGATTTGTGATAAATGTTTTTCTGGTAGATTCCTCATCCCTTAATAAACTGCTAGATATGGTTCAGAAGCATTCAGCATTCAGACTTCTTTCTCCTCTCCAGGAAGGTTGCATGTCAACTCATTAAAAATACTCATATTGCTTTTGGCATGTACATCTGTTGCATTACTGTAATTGTAATAAAAGCTATGATTAAGGGCAGAAAAGATGGTAAAAGTTTCCTTAAAACTAATACGTCCGTTAAAACAAACTGACCTGCCAGGGACATGTTGCCACATCCAAAGCTTAGTCACAACAATGTTTTCTCTCCTCTGAAAGGAAATGAGATTTGAAAAGTTAATTATAGCAGAACTCAAGACCAAGTGCTGCTCCCATTGACTTTGAGAGTGAAAAGCTCCATTCAGTGGCAGCAGAATCAGGCCCTTGATTGAAAGAGTCAGTGAAGGAAGAATTTTATTACCTATCTGTCCCACTGTTTCAAATTATGTTTGTTCTTGCTTCTTACCCAAACTCATCTTTCCATTGTCCTGACTTTATAGTTGATGGTAAGTAGACGCCCCAGTCACACAGCAGAAGGCATGGCTGTGCAGGTAGGTAAGAAAATACAACCTCTTGTCCCAGAGAGGAAATAGTGCAGAAAGAATACACACAGCAGGGGCTGTCAAGAAACTGGATTGTAAGGAAGAATGGAAAGATATAGAGTATAAATAATAAAGGACCCATTAGAAATAAGCGAAGGGGTCTGAAGGCAGTTCGTCTACCTGGATTAAACTTCTAGGAAAGATACTTTGGGGCAGGAGAAGCATTACAAAGAACAAACTAGCATTTGGGTATTTGTATTCATGAACCTAGGGAGACGAATAGACAGAAAAAAAGCACATTAGTGACCTTGAGTTATCTGAAACATTGTCACTCTGTTTATTCAGGCTAGCAAAACAAGGCTGCCCTCTCTAGCCCATGGAGGTGGGTCTACAAATCACGTACAGTCCCGCAATGCTGGAATACTTTGGCACTCCAACATGTTGAAATTTGTAAACATTTTTTTTTTTTTCAGTGACAGATGCCAGTAGCAGCCTTACAGTGACAGTAAACCTTTCTATCTACACGGGACAGGATTTATTGTGCAGCCATTTGACTGGCAAACTTCCTCCATTTGTTTCTGCAGAATTTCCACAAAAGCACAGACATGACATAATGGGTAAACAGCGCGAGGCCTGTTGGAGCGGCGGGCCCGCGGGGCAGAGGTTAACGTCTGGATGACAGTGAAGATACAGATAAGCACAATGGCAAGAAAAAAACCCTCCAACTGCACCAAACGCAGGGCGTCCTTTCTGATCTTGAACCTGTGACTTCCCTGGAGGAATCTCCCTGTTTGTTTAACCTCTTTGAGAAGCAGGGGAACACTGGGATTTGGGGTGGGGGAGGTCTGCTTTCTGCAGTCAAGGCAGGTTGGGAAGGAGGGAACTCAGAAACCCACAAGGAGGGTTTCAGATGGGTTTAGGCTGTCACACGAATGCAGGATGGAGACGGCAGATTCCTGGTTTGTTTTAAACATCCAGTAAATGTTTTAAGAAGACAAGGATTAGACTAAGATTAAACTTCAGAGTTTGGATTCAAATCTTATCTTGCTCCAGGTGTGGAGCCATTCAGATTTTACGTGGAGTGTTTATATTTCCCTCATTTTACAGAGAAAAAAGGGCTGAGTCATTTTCAGACACACTGCTCTTACGCCCACAAGACTGCATAGGAAGAGAGAGTACAGACTGAGGCATTGAGGCTTGTCTCCTACCAGTAGCTGCCTCTCTCTGTGGCTCTACAGGATGGCAACATTACATCCTTGAATTGCCATAGAGTAAAATTTGAACTTTCTCATAGGAAAAAAATTGGCAGAGCTATCTAATAGCATCTGAGAGAGAAATCTGTATCAAAAGCTGGTGAAATGTATGCTTCCAGTTGCTATGAAAATGGTCCATAAGCTTTTACATTGACTGTTATTTTAATATTTTTTCTCCATTGAGCCAACTGGAAAACTTCATTCTGGATTTGAATTGTCCCAACTTTGGGAGCTGCCATGTCTTAAGATCTGTCTCTATTCCAATCCTCTCTTCTAAGTCAGAGAGATTTTAAATATGACATTATGAGTTGTCTTCATCTTACCACTGAAGACATAATGCTGTTTGAATAGTGGGCATCTAAAACAGGACTGGTGAATCACAGCCTGCAGATGACTGTTTCCCTTAGCTGACCTCAGAGGGACCCTCTCTCTAATGCAGATCTAAAATTAGAGGAGGTAAATCCCACTCTGCATCTACTGGCTGTTCATTTTGCTGCAGACATCAGAGTGTGGTCTGAATTGTCCGTGCAGCCTTTACTCTTGCTGTCAGGACAGTCAGAAATCCCATGTTTTGGCTGCATTTGAATTTACAGCTGCTGGTTTCTAGTGAGTCTTGTTGTTTGTTTCCTACCTTCTTTGAAAATTAATTTAATATCTCCACCTCCATTTCCTGGTAAGTAAGATCTTCTTGGAGGGTTCTTTATTTTGGGACTAAAATGCTGTAGTAACATCTAACAATCTAACTGAAATATTTGGGTAAGGACAGTGCATGGTGGTGTTTTTGTGGCTCTCAATAGTTCCCCCATCTTTTCTTCTATTTTTCAGAGTTAAAACCCAGTGTTTAAAGTATTAGGTAATCATTTGATAAACAGATTCATTTGAAATGGTAAAATTAAATGACTTTGCATCCCTGAAGAGAATTTTTAAAAGCTGTAAAATCACATAGGTAAAATTTAGTTTACTTTCATTTCTTTGTTTTTAAATGTAAATGGTGTTTTTTTCTTGCACTGAAAATAAAATTTAACTCCTAAAAGTAACACGAGATGTGATGAGCACCTCTAAATTCAGCACAGGAGGCAGAGTTTTTCTGATAATCAAAAGAGCTCTGCCTTCTGTTCTGAATGGAACTAAAATTCTCCACTGAGGCCTGCAAGGCCAAGGGGAGTTGCACTTTATGTTCTTATCTAGGTTTTATTTTTTCAAACAATGTAGTAGCACATTTAAAGAACCTGACATTCAAGGTAAGCAACAAGCTATTGCCCAGCATTACAGAGCTGATCATCAGCAGAACTATACTTAGACCTCCATCTCAGTGTAACAATTGATCTACTGAACCTGCTTGACCTTTACTTCAACTTTATCTTTGTATAGACATTTGGTAGTCATGAGCAGCTTTCACAAACCACATTGGCTAAACAGGCTGGCAGTCTATTTAAAATTGCAGCTCATTTTAGAGTAGAGACAGAAACTGATACCACGAAGTTTTTCAGGTGGTACCTTGTAGTCTCACACCTACATTTCTTACAGTGGGCAGGAGAAAAATTTGTCATCACTGGACAGCTATGCAGATCTTTCAGCCTAGACCAGTACATTTTCAAGCTGATTTTCCAGGCTGACTGAAATCAGAGGCCTGGTAGTAATATAAGTGATTGCTTTGTTTCTTCTGATGAATGTAAATGTTAGATAACTTCTGGCTATAATGCAGAAGTTGTTTCAAGGATATTTTTCTACTTCTATAATTAGATGTGTATAGAATTTCAGAAATGATGTATAGCTAAACAATTTCACAGAGAACAGAAATAACTGACAGTAGATAGATTACATCTACATAATCTAAATAATGTTAAATCTGAACAATGTAGTGTAGTATATCACAGCTGGGCAAAAAGGATGATGCTCTGTAGGTCTCCTCTCTATTTCCTGTGTACATTTTTTGATACTCAGCAGGGCAGAAAGAGGTCAAAATGATAGAACAGATAACCTCCCTTGCTCTCACTAGGATCCAGTTACTATTCAATAGACTCATCAATGACCTGGATGAGGGAACAGAGTTCACTGTCAGCAAGTTTGCTGACAACACAAAACTGTGAGGAATGGCTGACAACACCAGCAGGCTGTGCTGCCAGCCAGCGAGACTTGGACAGGCTGGAGGGTTGGGTGGGGAGAAATTTAATGAAATACAACAAGGGCAAGTGTAGAGTCTTGCACCTGGGAAAGAACAACCCCAGGTATCAGTATAGGTTGGGGGCTGACCTGTTGGAAAGTAGTGAAGGGGAAAAGGACCTGGGGATGCTGTTGGACAGCACGGTGACCATGAGCCATCAATGTGCCCTTGTGGCCAGGAGGGCCAATGGCATCCTGAGATGTGTTATATGGGGTGTGGTTAGTAGGTTGAGAGAGGTTCTCTTGTCCCTCTACTCTTCTCCGGTGAGGCTGCATCTGGAATATTGTGTCCAGTTCTGGTCTCCTCTGTTCAAGAAGGACAGGGAACTGCTTGAGAGATCCCAGTGCAGAGCCACAAAGATGATGAAGGAACATCTCCCTGGTGGGGAAAAGCTGAGGGGTCTCTTTAGCTTGGAAAAGACTGAGGGGTGACCTCATTAATGTTTATAAATATGTAAAATGTGAGTGTCAGGAGGATGAGCCAGGCTCTTCTCTGTGATATCCAATGATAGGACATGAGGCAACGGAAGCAAGTTGGAACATAGGAAGCTCCATGTAAACATAAAGAGGAACTTTTTCAGTGAGGGTGACAGACACTGGAAGGGGCTGCCCAGGGACGTTGTGGAGTCTCTTTCTCTGGAGACATTCAAAACCCACTTGGACATGTTCCTCTGTGACCTGGTCTAAGTGATCCTAATCTGGCAGGGGTGTTGGACTCAATGATCTTTCGAGCTCCTTTCCAACCCCTGACATTGTGTGATTCTGTAATGAATTAGGATACAAGAGAAGTCATCTTTCCTGAAACCAGGTAACTCTACAGCTGTCTCTTAGAGGATGTTTTTTGCCTGAATTTGCTACTGCCAGATATTGCCGATGGTCAGAAGGCAGCTTGAGCTTGCCCAGCAGTCTGAGCCAGCAGCTAAATCCTCTGCTTCTGCAGAGTTTCTCAGCAGGCTCCTGTGTGCTGTCACAGTTGAGCCCTATCCACTTCTGACATTTTAAGTGATGATCGTAATATGTATTTCTGCAAAGTGTTTAAGAGCGTGTTTCCTTACCTGTGGAAACACAGTAATATTTTATCACCTGCTTCGCAGGAAAAGGGGCCAAAGAATAACAGTCTTTAATATTTTCATGTTTCCTCTGCTACTGTTTATTTTCCTGTGTGATGCCTGACTAAAATGTTTGTTTAATGTAGTCGGACAACTCACCTTACCAAGGCAGCACTTAAACTGATGGAAAAACCTCACATCTGCTTTATCCTTTCTGTGAGTGAACTAAACTTTTCCTTATTTCATAGTAAGATGCTCATATTAAATTACTGGAGGAAGGCAATGACTTTTATGTATTTATAGTCCTATTTATTTTTCAAAGTCAATCTGCTTCATAATTTACCTCATTTCCAAAAGAAAGAAAGAAAGATGTTTAACAAGAATTTTTATTACTTGCAAAAGTTTTTACTTTCCTGTGAAAGCCTTGTGAAAATAAGAGTAATAATGTGGAAATTTCTCATTGGGTTTATTTCTGTTAATTATTCCTCTCTGTCTTCTTTGGGGGGAGAACCCAACGTAAAAAATTCCCATCATAAATATTACTCATAAAGCGTGAATGTTTTGGTAGTAGAACTGCTGATCATTTCCATGAAATGTGAGGCACAGTTGGGATTTACTTGGGGAAGGGGAGCTTGTTTATTCACCCCTGATGGAGTTTCATCCCCAGGGATAACAATTTACTCCTACAAATTTGCAGCAAGTCTAATGATGTGTTGCAATGGCATGAAAAAGGTAGGGGTAACATCAACAAAGCAGAAAGGATGTTGAAAAGAAGTATCTGCCAGTGCTAGCAGTGCTAGCAGCCACAGTTGCTTTGTGTTACCCAGTGCCAGACAGTCATCTGCACATTGGCACTTTATTTTCCCTGGGCCCAGCACAAAACCTCCTGAACTCAGGGGAAGGATTCCCTTCTGCAGCAGGCTCATGCCTTTTGTCTCACAATTGTCTATCTAAACTCACCCAAAACGTATCTGAAGTAATGCTGGTGGGTCTGCCATAGATTGTATTTACTGGTTAGCATGTGTTTACTGGTTACTGGAATGTAGCTTGATTCATTGAACTCTTCGTCATGCAATCCCAGCAAAGCACTTAAGCACATGCTAAATCCATACTCGTGGATAAACTTGTGTCTTGGAATAAGTTTGGGGTTTTTAAATGACATTAACAGAGCTGCTAACTAATGCAATACCTATCATTCCATGTGCCTAAAGTGGACACTGGTCTGGATAGAATTCTTACAGTCAGATAAAATAGTAATTCATTTTGCTTTGCTGATGATTCTTGCCATGAAAATGTCCACCCAGTTCTCACCATCTCCCTTGCCTAATTCTTTAATGTCACAGTATTGACAAGGAGGTAATGTCTGCAGTCTTCATGGATCTGCAGAGGAAATGGTAGCTTATCTTGAGCAAACCCAAAGGTGCAGATTTCTTGATGGTTAGTGCAATTGCTTGTTGGTCAGGTGGAGTTAAAATGAGCTTTAAAAGAAGTGGTTCATGATTAATGAAGAGTGGTGTCAAGTTCACCTTTCATACCAATCAAAGCCACTCGACCTCAAAGGAAGTTCTAGGTCCCTTCCAACCCCTAATATCTATGAATCTATGAAGTCACCTTGTTCCAAGGAGGAGTGGTCCAGTTGCTGAATGTCATCAGGGTTCCTCAAGAAAAAGTCAGTATCATGTCCCAGTCCAGAAAAGCACTGAAATTGCCCTTCATAAAGCCACTCACATGCAGAAACCTATGTCTAGCAGAGCATATTAATCCTGGCAGAGCTCAGATAGGAACCAGTGTGGAGATGCTGAATTGCTTCAGTGTCCATCCTGGCCACTGCCTGTGGGACTGTGCACCACCTGCATCAGACCCTTTTAGCCCCACTTTGCAGGGTAAGAGAGCACACACTTTCCAGGAGCAAAAATGGACCCTTGCTGAAGTCCCATTATCACAGCCATCTGCCAGGGTATGTGACACCTTAAACTTAATTTTTCCAGCTAAGGGATAGTTCTGAAACTATAGGACCAAGCAGAATGGAGAAGTCCATCATAAGCATTGCAGCTATTTCTGTCTATTTCTGTCAATCATGGTTACATATTAACTGGTATGTTTTCATTCTAGGTTCGAGTGTAAACTTAAGCAGAACCCAAAGTCAATGTTTACACCCTGTAAACCTCTAAACATCAACATTCTATCTAATGTGTGTGTGGAAGCACATGTTCCTGCATTAGTCATCCCTGATGCTAAGCAGTTCCTTCTGTTTGATGTTTTAAACAATAAGTCATACTATATTTCCAAGATTGATGTTGGCAATAATTACTGGTAGAAAATATGTTTTCACCATAGGAAATTACACTGCTGTTTGGTATTATTAGTTCTTACCACTGTTTTCTGACTCTTTCTGAGGAATGACAGAGATTGCTTCAAGAGCAAAGAATGAACTGGAAAGGAAACTAGTGTTACACTCCTCTAAAAAACCTTACAATGAGACGGGCAACTTACCAGGAAAAAAATGTGACCGGATAGTAGTACATTCCCTGAGGAAAACTTATTTTCACAAGTTCACTCTACTTTTTGCAGGGCATTTCAATTTAGCATAGGAATCCAACCTATAATTGGTTCATCACTTCTAATCAATTTTGCTTTAGAGTTTAGAGGGCTTTTGAAAGAGCTGTACTACAGCGTGTCAAAGTTAAAATGACCTTTGTTGTATATGAAACTGTGTTCAGTTCTGAGCTCCTCACCACAAGAAAGGAATTGAGTTGCTGGAGTGAGTTCAGAGAAGGGCAACAAAGCTGGGGAAAAGTCTGGAGAAAAAGTCCTGTGGGGAAAAGCTGAGGGAACTGGGAGTGTTTAGTTTGAAGAAAAGGAGGCTGAGGGAAGACATTATTGCTCTCTACAGCTACCTGAAGGTGGGTGCAGCCTTTCCTCCTAAGTAAATAATGACATGGCAAGGGGAAATAGCCTGAAGTGGCACCAGAGGAGGTTTAGATGAGATGTTAGGAAGAATTTCTTTACCAAAAGAATAGTCAGGTGCTGGAACAGGCTGCCCAGGGAGGTGATGGAGTCACCATCCCTGGAGGCCTTCAAAAAACATGTAACTGAGGCACTTCAGAACATGCTCTAGTGGGACGGTGAGGTGTTTGGGTTTTTTTGTTTGTTGGGGGGTTTTGTTGGTGGTTTTTTTTCAGGGGGGTTGATGGTTTCACCCAGTAATCTTAGAGGTCTTTTCCAACTGTGACAATTCTTTGTTTCTGTGAAAATCATAGCCTTTGGCAATCCTCATCCCATTGAAGTCAAGTTATTTTCATTGTTTACCCTCTGCTTATAGTTCCTCAGAAAGAAAAGCAGAACTCTATGTGCATATCTGCGACTCAGTGGTGGACAGTCATGGATTTCTGTTAAACCTCTGGAGCAGAAATGATGGTTTTCCTGATAGTCTGAATAGCATCTGACACACTGAAGCCAGCTCCTGATTGGGAGTTTTATCACTCCACACACTATGACTAACTCTTAGTTACCAAAAAGATCCAGTCAGGCATCAGTTATGACTCTTCCCTTTTGTTACCATGACCATCAAATTATCAGTTTACTTGTATATTGTGCAGTTTACCTTTACAGAGGCTGAGAATGGAAATTAAAACTTGCCAATGTTTTGCTTTCTTTAAAATATTTCTCAAGCATTTCTTAATACCTGATTATTATGAAATTATCCTACTGGTAGGCAGATCTACAAAGGGAGGCATCAGTGCAGCTTCTGGGAGAATGGGACTAAGAATTTGTGGGGGTTCTCTGGGAGTCCCTTGTGTGACAGAAGAAAGCATCATTTCAGATTTTTCTGTGTGCAGTGCTGCAAGTACCAGACCAAATGTGTCCCCAATCTCTGGTGTGGTCCTGAGCCAATGCAAACACCACTCTGAAGTAATAGCAATAATAGCTGTTAAATGGCAAATGGTGAAATAGCAGATGCTTTCTGTGAAAAATTTGACAGTAAGTGATAGTTTTGCAAGGCAGAGCATCTGAACTGTCCTGGGAAACTGCAGTGTCAACGTGGGAATGAAAGATGTATGGAAACAAACTATAGAGAGCGAGCAACTAATGACAGGGTAATGAGTTTGCTGGTTTTTCACTGGGCATGGGACACAGTTGTTAAAACCACTTCACTTCCTCAAAAGAGTATTTTCAAGTATGTGTGGGTGTACAGAGACTGGAGCCAATGTCATGGGGGCCTTGGCTTCCTTAACTGTGAAAAGGTGATTAACAATGAAACATTTAATACAGAAGGCTTGGTGATGAGTTTAAGGGGAAAAAAATATTCCATATCCTTATGGTCAAAAGTGTGTCCGTGAAAGATCTAAACTTGTGGTAGACAAATAAATTCATGAGAGGTGAAAGGAATACTGCCACGAGGATGGTAAGTGAGCCAGATGATGTGCCAGTAATCATAGAATCATAGAATCATAGAATCATAGAATCATAGAATGGTTTGAGCCAGAAAGGACTTCTAAAGGTCATCTAGTCTGACCACCCTGCAGTGAGCAGGGATATCCAATCAGGTCACTCAGAGCCTCATCAAACTTCACCTTTAATATCTCCAGGGATGGGGCCTTAACTAACTCCTTGGGCAAACTGTTCAGTGTTCCACCACCCTCATGGTAAAGAACTGGTTTCTGAACATTCAATCTAAATCTACTTCTCTCTAGTTTAAAACCATTGCCCCTCATCTTGTCCCTGCAGGCCTTTGTAAACAGTTCTTCCCGCCTTCCTGTAGCCCCTTCAGGTACTGGAAGGTGTCTAAGGTCTCCCCAGAGCCTTCTCTTCTCCAGGCTGAACAACCCCAGCTCCCTCAGCCTGTCTTCATGGGAGAGGTGTTACAGCCCTCTGATAATTTTCATGGCCCTCCTCTGGACCTGTTTCATGAAGTCCATGTCCTTCCTGTACTGAGGACTCCAGAACTGGACACAGTACTCCAGGTGAGGTCTGACCAGAGCAGAGCTGGAGCAGCAGAATCGCCTCCATCTGCTGGCCACACTTCTGATGCAGCCCAGGATGGGCTGCCAGCCACACTATATGGCTTGTGGGTTGCAAGCCACACTGGCTGCTCATGTCCAGCTTCTCATCTATCAGCACGCCCAAATCCTTTTCTGCAGGGCTGCTATCTCCTCATCCCCCAGCCTGGATTGATAGTGAGGATTGTTCTGGTCCAGGTGCAGGACCCTGCACTTGCTCTTGTTGAACCTCATGAAGTTCACCTGGAACCAGTGTGGAAATGTTCTTTACAGAGTGCTGTTTTCCTTTGAATTTGTCCACTCTGCAAAATCATATAGTATGTTCTTCCAAGTGTTGTTCTAATGCTGTTGAAATTGTGCTGTCTGGACCTTGAAGTCAAAAATTGGCTTCATGTTTCTCCCTCTACCCATTCCAGGGCATAGCTCCTACTAACTTACAAAATAAAGCAATATTTTAATGTGTGTGACTTAATAAATTTACACTTAGAGCCATAATCTTGTTGATAGAGTCAACATAATCTAAGGCCAACAGCAGTAGGGAAATGAAGTAAGCTCAGGTAACCCCTTGTAGTCTTGTGTTTATTTTAATCTTATGAACAAGCTACTAAAGAATGTGTGTGTGCATCCATTCAAGTGTCTAGGTTGGGGCTATCTTCACAGCCATTCATTTCTGTTGGAAACTGAACTATTCTGATTATTTCCTGAAATTCATAAGCCAATGAAGTTAAAAAGATTGTTTCTTTGTTATTGTCCCTGTTGTTTCATTAGTATGGCAACTCTTTCAGTCTATTCTTTCTGTCACAGTAAATTTACCTCCTTAGCCCAGCAAAGAATACTATATTGTTTCTATGTGACTAGGATACCAGCTACAGAGCAAAACCACACAGAAGAAGATGTAGTCATGGCACCACAAGACAAAGTTGATTTTTAAAGTAATCAAGGGCATGTATATCTCTCAAAGTTTATCAGGGTTAAGTCAGAAATACTTAACCCTCTTTTACATTTTATGGATATCTGTATCATGTGTAAGTTGGAGGGGTTTTTTTCAGTTTTCTTTCCATAAAGACATAGTTCCAACTCATCTTTCCAACAGGTGATCAAATTCCATTTCCACAGATAACATAAAGTTTCTAGTGTGAGTCAACAATTAATCTAGCCATAGTCATAGTATTTTTCTTGCAAATAAGCATGGAAATTATATTTGAATATTCAATAATCAAGCAAATTTAAAGACCTGAGGAATAACACCTATATTTTAGTCCAAGTTCAGGAAATCTTTGTATTGCTTAAAGAATCAAGTATAAAGAGAAAGTTTATCTGTCCTGAGTTAGAACTACACTTCTTCCCTGAAATTAGTGTAGCTTTTGATGTCCATAGAGTCAACTGACAACATGTTGGTTTAGGATATAACTCTGAAATCTTTAGAAAGTAATAATGCTGCTAGACATGTGTTTCTTCAAAACTGGGAAACCCTCTATTTCATATGTTATTTTCTTGACTGCATTGTGGATATATCAATGTGTTTGAAGTCCAGCTCAAGAGATACAGGTATTCATCTGACAACTAGCTAATTGAATTGGTGGTTAAATAACCCTAAGCACTGAAAAGCTTGATTGATTTCAGTCATTATTGTTCGTGAAAACTAATAATTTAACTGAAGGATATTAAGTCCTTGCTGTGACACTTTGGGTTAAAGAGCTACCAATGATATAAAGCACTCTTTTATTTTCTGGATCCTTGGTTTGAGCCCAATCAGGGTTGCTCTATCACAAACCCACCACAAATAAATCAAACACATTTTGGCACAGTTTGTCGTCTCTGCTTAGCAAACGTGTGAGACTAAACTGACACTGATCCTTAATCACCTTTAATCCATGGAGAGGGAATGATCCTACCAGGGCAGGAGAGAGGTCATTAGCAGGGTCATGGGGAGAAACTAAGTTGGCAGTTAATTTCATAAGCCTGACCTGGGAATAAATGAAGGGCTTCTATTTTCAGGGTAATTTGTGTATCTGAAAGATCTGCATATAAAAAGTTAGGATATTTAAGAAGGTATTTATGTGTCAAAATCATGGTAAACATGGTATTTTCCTGTTAAAACTTTGGTTTCACATTTAAGGCCTTCTTATTTATGATAATTACATAATTAATAATAGATTTTTTTTTTCATTATTAAACACTGGTGACCTGGTTATGAATTGCAAGGGGGGGGTTTCAGCAACTTGAAGTGGAATAGAATGCTTTGAGGTTCTACAGCTGTTGCCAGGTAAGTTGACCAGGTTCCATGGGTTTGCAACGTTTTTTGTTTGGGTTTTTTTTTTTTGAGAACTGCTATCCTGCTGATGTGTGAAAAAAGCCACATGAAGGAATATTTACAGAGGCCATGATACTGCAAAGATTCACATTATATGCTTCACTTTCTGTGCTTTAGATTATCCCACTGACCCAGGCTGACTCATAATGTATCAGTCCACCATATGCATAAATACAGATTTGAAGGAATGTGATTAGACCACGAACATTAAGGGGAAAAAAACCAAAACCTTAAAAACCCCAAACTTGAAATTGGCTTTAGACTGTTAAACCAATTATACAAATTGAATAAGCAAAAATATGTTGGCAAAAAAAGCTAGAGACCTTCTATAGATTCCTTCCCTAGAAGTCCCAGGTTGATTCAAGACCAAATCTTCAGGAGCCTGTTTCCTAGACAGGAATCAAGAGCACAGAGGTACTGGACTTGTTCCATGCAGGAAAGGATGAGAAAAGTATGAACTTTGTTCCTTTCCTCAAAAGTCTTTTCAGGAGAGGACTGCAATTTATGTCTCATCAGGAGATGGCTTCTTGAGTCAAATCTCTGCAAGCCAGGATTTAGGATTCAGCTCAAAACTTCCAGGCCTAGTGAAGTGCCCTCAAGTAATTGTGTGGGTCTCTGACTGGAGTTCTAAGGCACTCACGTTCATGGCCATGAGAACTCCTTATTTCAGTGTCTGAATATCCCAGGTTACCAAAGAAACTGATGTATTTGGTGTTAATTTCATTTAGACATCTCATCATAGTTGTATATATATATTTTCATATAGTTCATGCAAACATATGAGAGGATCATCTTACTTCAGTTGAGCCAAATATCAATTAGGGATTGATGGAAAACATTCCTTGTTCAAACTATAGGGCAGTTCTGATCCTTCCAATATTTAACATTATCTCTTTTAAGCATTCATGGTAAAAGCAAAGAGCCAGCAGATGCTATGCAGAAGTGTATGTGTGCACAGTATTATGTCCTCCAAGCCCTTTCTTTTGGCTTGACTAAGACAGTTTAGAGAAAGATTTGAATTTTAACAAGTAGTTTTCACACAGAGACTTGGGTACTTACACTCTATCCCTTAGCTCTGGTTTTGATGGATTCTTCATCAGATAGCTTTGAATATTTTTGTTACTTGCTCACTGTAAAATGCAACATTCAAGGTAGTAGTGGGCACTTTTAAAGGTTCTGTATATTTCATTATTGTTATAGAAACATATTTTTTTCAAGAACAAATTAATAGTCCTTATGTTTACACAATATTTTTCACTTCAGGTATTTTTGAAAGTCTACAAAAATAACTGATTGTCACAGCAGCCTGAAGCATCTTTTTAAAATGAGGACACTGAGACACTCAGATTTTGTAATTTGCACAGGGTTCAGAAAACTTCCAGACCTCCTGACCTTTCATACCACCTTCAGTCTGGTCTTTCACATGTAATGAGTTTTTCAGAATACTAATTTCAATCTTACTTTTTCTTTACTAAACCCCAGATAGTTTTCTCTTCAACAAGTCATGAGATGTGGTGGTGAATGCCAAGCAGAGTGAAGCTACACATTCACTAACTTCAGCATGGACACCAAGGTCACAGCTCTGATACAACTTCCACACAGCCCATGCTTGCATTTTGAGCCAGGGTCCTGCAAACTTTCTGGATGTGCTTCAATTTGTGCAGCATTTAATTCTGCAGATTTTGGTGAGACAGCTTCAGCACTCAGGAAGTTCAGCATGAGGCCTCTGGGTTGCATTTTACACTCTACTTGAAATCATGACAATCAAAACCAATGAACATTTTTTCCAGGGCTCTTGGTAATGATTCTGAGAATATTCAGAGATTTTAAGCTAAAGCAAGCATTAGGATTAGCACAAGTTGGGAGACTTTCCAGAGACTGTAACAGCAGATAGCAAGCACTGACAAGGTGATCTCATGAGATGACATTCCCCTGCATAGCCTAGAGAAGGATTTCAGAGGCCATTCATTTTGCATGTCTCAGCTTCTGCTTGTGCCCTGATTTTCAGAGTGCCTGAAACACTTGTAGTAACAGTCCCTGGGTGCCTTTTGAGATGGCTTTCTAAATATTCACAAAATGTAACTGAATTCTTCTGAGTTATTTTCTTTGAAAAGGCAGCTCAGTATTCATTCATGAAATAAGGAAACAGAACAACTTTTTTTTTATTTTATTTTTGTTCTGAAAGGAAAGAACTAAATATTCAAAAAATGCCAAGGTTA
Organism: Corythornis vintsioides; assembly: GCA_025447755.1. Classification (NCBI taxonomy): domain Eukaryota; kingdom Metazoa; phylum Chordata; class Aves; order Coraciiformes; family Alcedinidae; genus Corythornis; species Corythornis vintsioides. Next base: position 39,769 of record JAOEGS010014547.1, read on the forward strand.
GCAGAGTATAGCATTAGGAAATAGCAGAGAGATTTCGCCCTGAACTTGTGACTTAGCTTTTGAGAAAAATAGCTTTTCTGAAGAAGCCCAGTTTGACTTTGCACAGCAGCAAGAGAGAAGGTTTTTATTCCTGCCCTATAATGACATCTCTCTAGTACAGCTTTCTGTAGCCATTAAACATAGAATCATAGAATCATAGATTACATCTTACAATGTAATGTGGATTAGAGGGAAACTGTAAACTTAGGATATTTGGACCATAATAAAGGTTTTTACAGTCTCCCATTACGTTCTTACAACAAAGACTGGGAAATATGACATACCTGAAACAACTGCTAGACAGATGTATGACAGTTTGGAAAATGGGATTCAGGAGAATTTTTGAAACTGGAAAGATGTAGCTAGTAGGGTTTTGTAACAGTCTTATCTTTGTTCTTTAGTGTGCAGCAGTGGTGTTGGGGATGTGACTGATGAATACATTGTGTTTGCTGAGCACACAGATAGTACCACGCTAGAATATGCTGCAGATACTCTGGGGAGAGGCAGGATCAAAATGACCTTCACAAGCTAAGCAAAGTGGTTGGGGGAAGGGAGAGGAGAATACTGTCATTTCCTTAAAGAGCCAGGTTGTTCTGTATGCAAGTTAAGTACAAGGATGGCAAATCACTGGTCAAGCAATAATTCTGCAGGGAAAAAAATAATCCTAGGAATATGTGGGTTAACCTTTCCTGTTTTAAAGTGAGACATGATTTTTGTACATATGGAGAGGGACATGGGCTGAAAGAGCTGCAGCTCTACAGGTGAAGAGAGAGACACTAGAGACACTCTAGCATCAGCTGAAACTCTAATCAGTAAAATTCAAGAGAGGGGTGAGCCACTGGTCACATTCAGAGAAAACCAAGCAAGAACGATAGCAGACCTAGAGAATACTACCTGAAAGGAAGGATTGTTGGAAGTAAATGTTATCTGACCTTGGTAGGGATTTGCCCCAGGGATTCAGTGTATTCTCTGTATTTACAACTAGAGGTGCTCAGGGCAACGTGCTTAGGTGTGAATGCAGTGACTAGGGGGGCTTGCCCGTGTCCTTACCAGTGTCCTTACCAGTGGCAAACAGTCTCATACTCAATTGCATATGACATTAAAAAGTCCTTCATTTTATTCATTTGCATCCTCATGTATTGTGCTGTAAGAGAGTGAAAAAGAATGTACCCTGAAATATCATGAATATGTGGGCAGCATCTCTTCTTTGACTGTTGGCACCACCATTGGCAGTTGTTAGTGTCTCACAGGGGTGTGCCAGCCAGCAGACACAGCTCTGTGATTTCTGTAATGGGACTGCAGAGTTCTGTACCATCATCTGCCTCCTTTTTACAAAACACAATATATTATTTGCTTGGAATGTTGAGTAAATGTGAATGGTGAACAACAGGGATCTCAGAGGTTTCTGGTTTCATTCTTTGCATTAATTTAGAAGCTTGTAAAGGAAAAGAATGTTTTGTGGGCTTTTTGCCCTGCATGTATGTTGCTTACCATTTATTTCTTCAATCTGAATTTCATTTGCTAGTGTGTTGATTTGTTTTCTCTCTCCTCTTTAGGTCTCTTTCACATTTCTCACTACCTGGTTGTCACAAACTGACTAGTGTAGTGTCCTGGGCAAATGCTATCAATAGTTTGTGCACTGACCATTAAGAAATAAGTTACTCGTTCTTTTAGTATGCTCTGGACTAGAATCTTAGGCTGGGATTCAGCCCACCTCAGTTTAGAGAATTCAAGATAAGATTTAAAGGCCTTACCACTGAAAAGAGAGTCATCTTGAGAGGTGATTTAACCCACCCTATAAATTAACAAATCCTCAGGTGTGTTCAGTGATTATCAAGATATTCTAGTAATAATCACTACTTATTTTGCATTGTGATGAATCTAGACCTTATCCCTTGCTGAGATGAAAACCATCTAATCTAATCCTAATCTTTTTCCTTTGCTTCCAGACTATTTCTTTATACATTGCAACCTTTAATTTTACAGCTGTTTTGTTTAAACTAAAGTTTATTGTGTGAAATGTAACAGAGAGTTTTTAACCAGTAATTTTTGTCATCTTGTTGTGTTCATTGATATGTTAAAGAAATCATAGATCATAAAGTGTTGTTTACTTTTGTAATATCAGTAGCAATTAGACAGCATTTTCTACTCCCAAGCCACAGGACAGGCTGATCCTTACATAGCAGGACTGCCACCAACTTGGCAATTCTGTTCTTTAAAACTCTTAAATGTACCATCTAGCTCTGATATTCTGTATTCTCTACTGTTGCTACTTCTTGACACTTCACTAATAAACTAATATTGCCAGAAAAAGAATACAGAGACCAGAAACCTTCTGGATATATTGAACAAGAAAGTTGCATACAATAAAAAAATAGGAAAGTTCTTTACCTTCCAAACAGTGTAGTTATCTTCTTTAGCTATTCCCTTAGCCTGTACAAATTCTGTTGTAGGCCTCTTGTTTCTGATACACCTAAGGAATATTTTATTGTTTATTTTTAAATCTTTTAATGTTTGTTCTTGGAAACCTACTTTTGCTCTTTGTAATTTCCTCTTACTTAACGCCTGCTGAATTCTAAGTTCCTGTTTATTGGCTTCCCTGGGATCATGTTTCCAAAATTTGAAGGATTTCTGTTTGGTTGAAATACACTCTTGAACCCGGCCATTCATCCGGTTCAGCTTAATCCGGCCTTCCTGGTTCCCTTGCTTGCACAGTACACAAGGCTTCAAAGACAGTTCCTTTTAAAGTGCTGTCATTATTGCCTTTGCTGTCTTACAGATTTGCTTTTGCAATCTTTATGACCGATCTAAGTTTGCTAAATGTGTGAATTCCACTGAATTTATTACTTTTAACTGAAAAAAAAAAAAAAAAAAAAAGCACACGAGCAACTCAGAAATATGAACAGAACCCACCAAGAACAAGAGGTAGGACAGAGAAACCAGTAAGGTGAGAGAAGGGGAGCCAGGGGCTTTTTGTTGCCACTTTGGCTGTGTGACTGAGCTGGAAGTGGAGAGCTGCCTGCAGAATCCCAGTAATATTGAAGGAACCAGTATGTGTCAGGTTCCATGCTGATGGCCACCAGTGTTTTCATCCCTGCTTTCTATCCACTGCTGCTACTGTGAGGTGATGGCAAAAGTTCTGACTGCAGATAGGCTAGCCACTGTGTCCTACTAACAACAATTTTATTCTGGACTGGAACAGAGAATGCCTGGCAGACTAAAATCCTGAACTACTTGAGAGACTCTAGCACGGAGCCATGAAGATGATTAAGGGAGTGGAACATCTCCTGATGGGGAAAGGCTGAGGAGGAGACTGAAGGGTGATCTCATTAATGTTTATAAATATGTAAGGGATAAGTGTCAGGAGAATGGAGTCAGGCTCTTCTCAGTGTCATCCAATGGCAGGACAAGGGGCAGGGGGTGCAAGCTGGAACAGAGGAGGTTCCACATAAATATGAGAAAAAAACTTTCTCACGGTGAGGTACAGGCTATCCAGAGAGGTTGTGGAGTCTCCTTCTCTGGACGTGTTCCTGTGTGACCTGGTCTAGGTGGTCCTGCTCTGGCAGGTGGATTGGATTTGATAACCTTTGGAGGTCCCTTCCAGTCCCTAACATTCTGTGATAATGGGTTGGATACAAGTGCTGTTGCCACAGACCCTGCCAAACTCAAGGTCTTGCACTTGGCACTTTGTGAAGTCTTGTAAATCCATAGTAAACCCTGTGTTCTCCATGTTGTACCTTTCCTCCTGACACAGAGCAGTTCTTTTGAGAGACAGATGGCTTCATTTATAAGGAGGAGTCATCAAAGTCCTTTGTTGCATTAGAAATAGGAATCAACATGAAAATAATTAAATGCCTATGGAATTCCTCATTATCTATCATACCTGTCGTTTAAGGTTTACTGAGAATTTTTTTTTTAAGGTGCATTCCAAGATGTGTGTCCTTCTAAAAAGTATATAATGCATCAGTGTTTGGAGCCAAATTGAGAATCATAGAATGTAAAATGGGGCAAAAAGAAGACAAAAAGGAGGGCAAAAAAGAAGAAAGGGGGAAAAAAAAGAAGAGAAAAAGCAGCCCATTCTCTGGGTATGAATTTAACAGTGTAGATGGACAGACTTTTGCCAGCTGCAGCACAGGATAAGATGACCAGGTTGATAGACACAAAACTGCACAGACACCCCTTTGCCCAATAGAATAGGATGGGACAAGCAAATTTTCTGGACTGTCTGTATGGTGCCACATCTGAAACCTTTTCATCTTGTTTAGGAAAAGAACTTGCACTTAACTTTTGAGTATGTTCAGCATTTAATTGAAAAAGACAGCTCTGCAGGCACGTAACTGAATTGCTTCTTTGGCTGACTCAGAAGTAGATGCTACTTTCTAAGATTTTTTTTTTTTTCACTTGAGAGCACTGGCTTTGTCTTTTTAACATTTGATCTCTGGAGCCATCACTCATCTCTCTGGTGGCATTCTGTTTCCTTAGAGCATTGCTGGAATTCAGCCAACTCCATGTTTTGGATACCACCAAAGACCTATGTGGTTGCCTTTTCCTCCCCTATCACACATCCCTATCACACACTGTGAGAATCTCTTAACTCCTGTCTCAGAGCAGCATCAGATGCAACACTGTCATTAACTATTTGTGTACAAAAATCCATTGGTTCAGATTTTTTTAATTGTCAGTCTTTCAGTTATTCAGGAGAGGATTTATTCTTCTAAAGACTTCTAAATCTAGAATCTTCTGGAAATGGGAATGGTCTAAGGTAATTTAGCCATTCAGGGTCTTCCATTGGTTTTTGCAATCTGGTCATTCCCACATACAGGTTATGAATGTTTCTGTGACCCGGGAGCCATAGAGGCTTCAGATTGTGAGGACAGAAGAGGCTTGGCTGTCTTATTACCACAGTAAACTGACTGGGCAGAAAAGAAAAAGGGCAAAAGAAGTGCTTAATCTTTGGATAGTGATATCTGCAGATCTCTTCATGACATCACTGATGTCAGAAGTGGATAGCCTCTATTAACTGGAAGGACCTCTCACTACCTGCATACATAGCAACACTGGTGGTGCTGTATCAACTCTTGATTCTGAATTTGGATATGTGAGGGATTTTTTAGCAGCAAAACTCATAATCTAAGAGGTGTGTCCTTGTTCAAAGCCAGGTTTTGGACTGAATTTTCTTGCTGAGCTTCTGTAGGTTCTGTAGTAACAAAAGCCAGTCTGTGTGGACACAGTGTGATTATTCTGTGTCAGAATGTTTAAATGTATTAATATTTAGGCATCCAGGCAAACCAACCCGCTCTTCAGAAGTACTTAGTTCCCACTACTGTCTAACATACGTGGGAGCTGCCAGAACTCAACAACTCATGAGATCAGACTGCTTTTAATTAGGTCTTCAAACATTGGACTCAATCATTTATGCCTTTGAGGCAGAACCTTGCAGACCAACTCACAATAAATTGCAATGAGCCATTTTTAATTCTTTACATTCCAAAAAGGTAAGGCTTAGGCATTTGGTGTCCAGTGCAGCCCTGTCTGGATACAGGGCTGAACATTTTCAATAATGCTTTTATTTGCCATTATTTTTATTTTATTTTATGATTATGTTGAATATTTGAATGACCTGCATATTGATATATCAGTAATTTAATTATTTAATAATAATGCCTTTTCATGTATGCCTTGTATTTAAAAACCCACTCTTTCAAACACTTCATGGGTGATGTATCATGCTTACCTTTACCTTTCTAAAAGTATGAAGTGAAAGCTAGTCACCAGATTTCCTTCTCTGGTCAGGAGAGACAGAAAGAGACATTACCAAGGGTTGATTCTGAAGTCTGTAAAAAGTCCAAAGTTGGTTTTCCCTTTCCATTAATTATAAAATAAATTAATGGAGAGTGACTTAATGTATTCTATTTGCCTTTTAATGGTACAAGTAGGTGAGATAAATCCACCCTCTGTCAGTGGGATTCTTTTCAGTGAGATTGTCAAGATGATGTCTCCTCTAGTTTTGTTTCTTGCAGGTTTGGGTCTGTACTGTTCTTTTGAAAAAAACTTGGGTGTAATACATTATTGCATGTTTCTGTTTTTGCAGCCAACATCTTGTATATGGCAAGCCAAGAAATGATGAAGGTTGTGGAGAGAGACAGTACAACCATAAAGCAAAATTTAAAGAAGGCAAGTATTTGATCTTTGGAGTTTTCTTGGGAAGCCCACATACACGAGGAAATGGTATTGCCAGTTTTATTTGTGTAAAACCAACATTTCAGCAGGATTGATTCTGCTTTTATGTTCATGTCATTCTGTTGACTGTAGAGAAGCCATGAAAAGGGTCACTGGTCATTAAATTGTCATTGGTCCACGCCCTTGTAGATGTAGCAGTCACCACTATCAGATGTAGTATCCTATCTGACAAGTTTTCCTTGGTGGAGGAGAAATAGTGTTCTGCATAGGCCTGAGATGTGGTTCCCAGTGCAACCAGTTGTTAACCTTGATTCTGATCTGGTGGCCAACCAGGACATGAGTTCAGGCTGATTGACCAAAATCTGACTTTGCTGCTGGACAGGTCAGGCAGAACATGTACCATCTGTGCTGTGTGATGTCAGTTAATATCATGGGATTCTGCAGGCTTGATTTCTCCATGGAAGCAAAACATAATAGAGAGGAGTCAGCAAAATTATTATGTCTCTGCAGATTCAGCCCCTCAGCTGTAATGTAAGAGAAAAATACAGAAAGTGCATTCCTGGGAGACTGAAGCTACTACTATACAAGGAAATGCAGTAATTTAGGGGATCTTTTCCTGGTCTGAACTTTATTTATCTGTATGGATTTATTGTTGAAAGAGGTCCTGGTCCAGTTTTGGTCTGGACCAATAGCATTCTCCCAGTTGATTCCCAGGCACCATTCAGGGGTTGGCACAGGCCAGGAACTGTTCCTAATTGGAGTTTTGAAGTGGTCATCCCTTTTTGGAGGCTGAGAGAATTTAATGGTGTGGCCATAGTCAGACAATTCCAGATGGTTTATGAGCCAGAAAACTCACATTTAATAAACTACTATTGTTGTAACCTCTCTGTGAGTAGATAATCAGTATAACATTCTACTGTGTCCCCTTCATTCCCTCAGTTTTTTGTATTATCGTTGTCTTTTTGCTGGAAGAATGATTCCAGCACTTTGCACAGGCAGAGATTTCCCTTGGAGAATGGAATTTTCTAGGACAGAGGTCCTAGATCTCTGAAGGTTTACTTTGTGCCTTGTAAATAGATACAGGACAAAGTTCACTTCATAAATCAGTTTCTTTTTTTTTAATTAAAATGGATTTATTTTTTACATATCCCATTTGTTTTCTCTGCACTTTGAAAGGTATGTTCAGATGTTTTGGTTCTGTTTTTTTTTTAAAGGAGTTGAAACAGGACATGTGAACAGAGAACACTGCACTGCACTAGGCATGCCTGCTTTTTCATGTTTGTTTCAGAGCATTCAGTGTTCTCCTGCACTCTGGGAACAATCTCAGTGAATAAAGTGAAGGGCTAATCTTGCAGACTGCAAATATTCTCTTAAACAGAACTTTCCATGGGTTGATCCCAAGCCAAATGATTTAGAGGAAGATGGTTGATTTTACTGACTGAATCACCTCTCTGAGTGTCAGGGAGCTGCACAATCTGCCTGTTCCCCAGGGAAAGGGAGCCATGAGCTGAGGGTGACCCCATCACAGGCAGTGCCCTCACCCAGCAGGGTCCAGTTCCACATGATGTGAGTGAAGCCAGTTAACAGGATCTATCAACTGTCCCACACAATGCAAAGCAGTGAACCAGGTCCAGTGTCCCTCCAGAGAATCCAGTCAGGATCAAAAGGTGACAGGGCCAAAGGCAGGGCTGGAGACAAGGCTATGGCATGGGTCCAGAATCCTTCCAAGAGGCATGGCCAAAGGCATGACAGGAGGCAAGCTGCAAGGTGGGATCCATCCAGGCAACAAGCTGTGTGCAGTGCAGGTCTGATGTCCATCTAGGGACACAGGGCCAGGGCTGGAGACAGATACTCCTCCAGTGTAGCCTGAGAGGCAGAGACTAAAGGCAAAGGACAGGGATGGAGACATTGGACCCATAGACAGGGAGTGTGGATTGAGATGCAGGAGAGGTGGTAAGTTAATAAGTTAGTTTTGGGCCTGTTAGTGCCCCAAAGCTGAGAGTAAGGCCACAGCTCAGGCCAGGCTGGATGGGGCTCTGAGCAACCTGATCTAGTGGGAGGTGTCCCTGCCATTGGCAGGGGGATTGGAGCTGGATGAGCTTTAAGGTCCTTTCCAACCCTGCTGATTCTAGGTTACCACGTTCATCAGCGTACAAAGGTGACAAGTTTTCAGAAGTGGGACTTTAGGTGCCTTTGGAAATTTTAATCACCAGTTCATATGCTTGAAGTGAAGCATAAAACCTTGGTTGGATGAGGATGAGAGTGGTGACAGCTGCAGCTCCAGTCACTCCATGGGACAGCAATATGCCCTGGTTGCCAGGAAGGCCAGTGGTCTCCTGGGGTGCATTAGGAGGAGTGTGCTCAGCAGATCAAGGGAGGTTCTGCTCCCCCTCTACCCTGGTGAGACCTCACCTGGGATATTGCAGCCAGTTCTGGGCCCCCCATGTCCAGAGGGACAAGGATCTTCTCAAGAGCATCCAACGGAGGGGTACAAGGATGATGAAGGGACTGGAATATGTCTTATGAGGAAAGGCTGAGAGACCTGGGGAAGTCTGGAGAAAACTGAGAGGGGATTTAATAAATGTTTATAAATATATGAGGGCTAAGGGTCAGGAAGAGGGGAACAACCTCTTCTCTCTTGTGCCCTATGATAGAACAAGGGGAAATGGATGGAAGCTGGAGCACAGCAGGTTCCACATCAACATGAGGAGGAACTTCAATACTGTAAGGGTCACAGAGCACTGGAACTGGCTCCCCAGAGAGGCTGTGGAGTCTCCTCTGGAGATTTTCAAGACTTGCCTGGATGCATTTCTGTGTGACCTGTGCTGGATTAGATTCTAGTCTATGGTCCTGCACTGGCAGGGGTGTTGGACTCAAAAGATCTCCTTCCAACCCCTGACATGCAGTGATCCTGTGACTTCAGGTGATCTGCTCAGATGCTTCACAAAAATACTTATTTCTTTTGATGAAGAAAGGCCCACAGGCCACAGTAAGAGTTTGCAGGTGTGTCCTAGGCTGCTTCATCCCTGCTTTTGTTGACTCTGTCAATCTAAGCATGGCCTTGGCAGGCAGGAGCTTTTTTAAACCTGTGTTAACTTTCTTTTATTGATTCTGCTATGTCCTCATACTTCTGAAGTGGCAAACATACTCAGGAAAGCAAAAAACTGAAGTGAGCTTATAAGAAGTTGGCAAACTGAAGGAAAAAGCAGGTCTAAAAATGAAGCTAAATGCTTCTCTTTTTTTCATCTTCTAGTAATTTCTGGGAATGTAAGAATTAAGGAAAAAATTCTGAGTTGGCATTATGTTAAATTTGAAGTGTATTGACAATAAAAATGGGCTTAACTTATAAAGGTTGGAAGTTTATAAAAACAGGAACTATAGTCCAAGTTGCTATAGAACTGGCAATCTGTCACTTAAAAAAATTTATACTGTTTAGTAGTGGCTGTGATCATATGCTAAAAGCCAATCTTAACACCTGACTTTGCCAGCTGCTGTGGAATAGAAAAGTTATTTCTGGATGTTATTTGCATTCTGTGATCTGAAGAAGAAAGAAGAAGAGACACTAAATTATTGCACTCTTTCCATGCCCAGGTTTAACTACAGTTATTACTAGTTAGGGACCAGGAGAAATTTTATCTCCAGACCCCAGATTCTTATTCTTACAATGCTATTTGCTCAGATTTATGTTGAAAGAATGGGAGCTGGAATATTGTTTGGACAATTAAGTGAGGTATTTCTCTTACAGTCTTCTGAAGACAAAAGCTGAGCACATTAATAGCAGTGATACTGTATGAGGAGGGTGGAGACCTGCCTTCTAACAAAGTAATAGATGATAGAGCATTTAAAATACTGGCTCCAAAGCTGTTTATCTGGATCAAGCAGTACTCAAATGTAGGCTTCTTATTGCAATGACACAAGGAGTTGTGGTAAATCAAAAAATCCAAGCAAATAAGGTAAGGGACACTGATATAAGATTTGCTCAGCTTGGATGATTAATTATCAAGAGCTGATTGTGCCTAAACCAGCTGAGCTACATTCTTTGACTGTAGTAACACCATCTCCCTTTCCTAACAAACTTGAGGCAGAGATACTAGAGAAAGTTTGTTGTAATTCTTGATCAGAAGGGATTGGGTATAATTCTGTTATTTTGAGAAGATGGATCAGCATTGAGCATCATAGAGCTTTTACAAATTGAATAGAAATGTTGTTTAAAGGAAAGAGAAAATGTTTATGTTGGGCATTCACTAGCCCATTATTGTGATGGACAATAACACTTCCATGTAGAGGCTCTCTACAGCACTTAACTTTTAAATCCTGTGTCATGCCACATTCATTGCTTTAAGTCTTAGCACTATTGACTCTTCTTCTGTCAGGTAAGCTTATAAACATGTTGTAATCAAGAAGGCATTGCATTAAAGGGTAAAATTAAGGTTCTTGCAGAGAAAATTTCATTTTTAAAAAATCATTCCTCAGATTTTATATTTATTGAGATGTATTTTGTTCATTACTCCATGTGAACTACACAGCAGTCCTATTTTTAAGTGTAGGATCTGCTCCAAAGCCCATCTAAATCAATAGAAGAGCTCCCACAGACTTTAGAAAGTCTTGAATCAGTTCAGCAGTGAACTTTCTGTAGCAGTTCATCATTTCTTAAGGCAATAAATCATCTCCTCCAGAAACTGAAAATCAGGATTTGGTTTTGTTAGCTTGTTAAACCAAGAAGGGTTTATATGCTCCTTGAGGTTAGTTTTGCCAGTGGTCTGGTGTAGCAAACAAATTGTTTGTGTAAGGAAAAAGACAGGAAACGTCTGAAGTAGACACACAAAGTTGAAAAAACCCTGTTGTCTGAGAAGAATAATTTCCAATCAAGTGGGAAAATTGACATTTATGGACACAGGAACCTATTTTCAGTCATATTGAGAAAGTTTCTAATGTGGGTGGTTTATAGCCAGCAATATATAGATGGTTAGTTGAGTAAGAAACCCAGTCTTGAAAAAAAAAAAAAGTATATGTTTACCACTTCCCACTTGCTTCAGTTATGTATTTAGAATATGAAGTTGTATTACTTCATATATTTATATGGTTTTATTGGTGTTTATATCACACCAATAAAACCATATAAAGTGTTCTTCAAGAGTGTCAGATAAACAGTGATATGCAGAGATTTAGAGTAAAAATGACCAAAATTCTTTTCCACAGAAGAGTGCTAGATTTTTCCTTAGAAAAATTGTCTTTGCTAGAGTGAATTTTTAAAACTGAGCAACCAAGAAGTATTTTCACCCCTGAGGAAATTGTGTTCATGTGCCCAGTGTTTTTGTTTGAGTCTCTGGAGACATCCACAGGGGTTTGGTAATTATTCCCAGTGAGAGGAGCATGATCCGAAGAGAAGTGGTTAAAAGACTACTACAAATACTTTGCCTGCCCACAGCCTGAGTGAATTACTTGCTTACACTTGTGAAAAACCTTCCAAACACTCTTTCTGAATAGGTGCAAAGTGTTCTCTCAAGCCAGGAACACCTCTTTTTTGGCCGGTCTCACATCCTTTTTGGCCTGTGCTCCCTGGGGTACAGAGTTGAAGTTGGGGAAGTTGCACATGTGCTTGGGGATTTTGATGCCTGTGTCATTTAAATACAGAAAGGTTTCTCTTTGATGTACCCAGAATACCTGCTCAGAGATCAGCAGCAGCTCTCCTTGGTGGAAAAGGATCCCAGTGAGCATTCAACAAGTTCAGTGTACCACAATATACTTTACCTGTGATGTTTCATTTTTTTTTTCCACAACTGAGCTCCTGTTCATGCTGTGTGGCACTCTAATAAAGAACTAATTACATGAATTTCCAGGATTTTGGGAATAAGGTGTGTGCTACATATGGTGAACAGAGACAGCAATATTCCTCCAGCCTTCTGAAGAATATGTAAGAAGTTATCATCCAACCCACACTACCCCTTAGTCACTTCTCTCCCTCTGCCACTGAGCTCCTTGCACAGCAATGAACAGAATTCCCCTTGGTGCTGATGCTGCTGTTGCAAGAGAGACCTGAGTAAAAGTCCTACTGAACATAGACATTGACAGGATGATAGAGGGAAATACTGTTTTCAGTAAATATTATTGGAAGAATCTGATCTGGTAATAGTATTGCTTAAATTGTGGTTTCAGGTCTGCTTGGTTTTATTTTGGTATTATTACAGATATGATTACTGAAATATTCATGGTCCAGACACACACACACACATATATATGTGTATATATATTTATGTATGTATATATACCCTCAAAACACTCTTAAGTCACCTGTTTCAGTTGATAAATCCTTTGCATCCTTTTGAAAAGCACATTTTTATTTTGCATTGAATCTGACCTTTAATTATTTGTGAGAAAGTGAAAAGAGAAGTGGCCTCTTGTGTCCATGTGTGCAGCAGCCAGTAACATTGCTAACGAACTACAGCAAAGTTAAAGAGAAGCCCTTTCACTGTCTTCAGTTTACCAAATTTCCAGTTAATGCTGACAAAGGCATGAAAATGGGGAGCCTACACCCTGCCCGTTCCATGGAAAACCTGACACCAGGCAGAGAGTCACGTGCAAAGTAGCAGCTACAGCTGGCCGTGTCTCAGGTTTGCACCCTAATTTCTCTGAAAATAAAAATGTTTCTTCACTCCCTTTCCAGACAGGGAAGCTAGTTTTCTCTGTCATTTGCATTGTTTTCATAAAACTGGCCTCATTTCTTATATTAAACAAAATCATAGATTCATAGATATTAGGGGTTGGAAGGGACCTAGAAGATCATCTAGTCCAACTCCCCTGCCCGAGCAGGATCACCTAGACCAAGTCACCCAGGAACAGATCCAGGCGGGTCTTAAGTGTCTCCAGAGCAGGAGACTCCACAACCCCCCTGGGCAGCACAAATACTTGAACTACCCATTACACCTTTACTGTAACCCCTACAGATTAGTATTTAAAAATAGCATTGTGTACTCCAGATTGTCAACTGCCTCTTCTCAAAATAGTCCAGGAAAAAAAAAAAAAAAAAAAAAAAAAAAATTTAGAAAAAATTTGGCTTTGCACTGCCCTTAGAAAGTTGAGAAATCCCTGTTCTGGTAAAAGAAGCTGGGAAGCAAGTTCCAAAGACCTTGCCATCAGACTGGCTGATCTCAATCACGGCAGAGAGAGAGATGGTATCTCAGAGAACCAGATCCTGAAGCATTTAGGGTTTCCTAGGGCAACGCCAGCTCTTTGAATTCTTCCCATAAAACTGATTAGTAAAGCCAAAATACAACTGAAGCAAGTCCAACAAAAAAGAAAAAAAAAAAAAGCATGTCCCAAACCAGTCTGTTCCCATGTCGTTTATACTATTCTTTTGGCAGGATAAGGTGGAGACACTTCCATAATTCCAGGGACGCTAAGTCATTTTCTATAAACCTTGATTGAAACTAAAATTAATTCTGGGCTAATGCCTTTTAAACTAGTTTTTATCCAAGAGCAAATGAAATCATTTCAGTATTTGCTGGTTACTGTTGAGAGATGTCACCCAGAGAGGAGCTGCTGTTTCCACCAGGGAATGCATGTGGGAGTTCTACTGATGGAAAGTGAGTGCATCAGAGGAGGATTTCAGCGAGGACTCCGGTACCCTCTTTGCCATTGCACAGACCCTGTTTACAGCCACCCTAGTTTATAGCCCTTCTCTCTTTGCCATCAGCTGGAGTGCTGCCTGCCCCTGTAATAAGATCCCAAAGTTGTTATCCCATGTACCAAATTCCAGGGAGATAGAGGAAACTCAATTCATATTTTTTAACTTTTGGGGGTTTGTTTTTCAATGCTGACCCGTGACAGCTGCAGAAGACACGGAAAAGAAATCTCTCTGTAATTTATACTTCTGTGAACTGTCCTGCACACTGAAACAAGTGCCAGCACGGTCAACTGCAGGAAATCTTTATTATTTTCTTAGAAACTCTTTAAAATGTAAACATCCTGTTGATACAAATCTCAGATTCTTCTGCTGTTTACTTAGCAGCTGCCATCATTGTGCAGTGTCTGAGTACACATACCACGCTACAGGGTATGGGGCTGGCAGAGCCCTACTCTGACTTGTGGTTTACTTTGCAGAAGCTAAGGCTGAAAATACTAATGAGCACTTTAATGGTAAAACAGCTCATGAGAACCTTGCTGTTATTTTAAAACTGTATGAAACTTGTATCACTATTTCAAACACAGTATTGAGAAGGCTGGCAGAGGTACCCCAGAGCCCCTTCACTCTGCCCTCATTGTCAGGTCCTGACAGAGGGCATCTTTACTTTGCTTGTAACAACCAGGGTACTGGGAATCATAGAAACTCATTTTCATGTCCAGTGGTAGCTGCCATTTCCCTTCTGAGTCATGATTACCTGGAAGTCTCAACATCCAATATTGCAAAAATATAAAAACTAACCCCGTCACCCTCAGAGCAGAGAAGCTGCAGAAATGCAAATATAGAAAAGTGTAATCTCAGAAGTAAAACAGAAAGAACTTTATTGTTTTGTAAATCTGTTTTATTTTTTAAGCTAATCTCATTATTTTGGGGGCCTGACTCACCATTTTTGAATGCTTAGATTGGCAGCAGTTTTCCATTGCTGGTACAGTAGTTGTGCTGACTCGGGATGTCTTTACAGCCATGCACAGCCTGCAGGAAAATATGTACTTTATAGATCCATGCAAATCATATAGTGCATCCCATTGTTTCCTGCCATTGATGGACACCCCGTGTGCCTCTGGTTACACATGTTTTGTTAGTTTTGCCTGCCTGCATGCTGCCATAGCAAAGCTCCTGATGGTAAAATTAAGATGAGAACATTTGGATTCTGGAAACTGCTGTTTAAATATGTTTTAAATTAATATATTAGGAAAATAGATGGCATCCCAGCATCTTGTTACCATTCTGTGGCTGTGAGTGGCATAGGCAAAGAGCACAGGCATTTTGTACTTCAGAGAGACACCCTCAATGTCACCCATGACAGTCAAATATCTGTCAGGTTTCATAGGCCCTGTACCACCTTCTGGATCACTGAAAATTTACACCTTAATTGCTTTTAGATTTTATTGCATAATCCATTAATAGGGAAGCATTTTTAAAAACAGTTGTGAATTACTTTGGCAACTGCTAATCAAGAAACATGTATGTAAAGCTTTAGGTTTGCAGTGACACTGCCGTTGGCACACAGAATGCCCACACCAACTTCTACACACCAAGTAAGTAGGCAAAATAACTGCAGCATCAGATAAAGTTCCTCAAGTCCCTTTGTTATAAAACTGTTCTTGGTTAGTTGGTTATAATGTACCCAAACTTGAATTGCTTATATGGCACGAGTTTCTGTCCTGCCCTGACTGGGTTGGGTTTTTTTTCTGTTTCGGTCCAAAAGGTTTTACAATGTTTACAAATAAGGCTCAGGGTAAAATGTATTGTTTTCTTATGACAGAAATCTGATTTGGAGAAGGAAACTTCATTCCAGTGCAGAGGAGATACCCACTGAGCTAGTATAGAGGGAACTAGTGAGTGAGGGGTAAACAGAATGGAGGAGGAGGCAGGAAGAACCAAAAGCTCCATTTGTTTGGCCAAAGGTAGGCTTCTGGTGCTGTATGAGGTGGTGGATTTGAGCTACCCAGGCAAGACTGGCATATGAGATACATGAGCTGCCTGTAGCAGAGGTGAAGACCAAACAGGATGTGCTGCATATCAGTCTTAAATTGCATGAGATCACAGAATCAGTTATATTGGAGAAAACCCTTAAGATCATCTGCTCCAAATTTTAACTTCCAGATATTTATGTATGAGCAACTGAATTGAGCTTTATGAGTTTACCTGAAGGAATCTACAGGTGCACTAGACTTTAGAGGTGCAGATGACCCCACTAGCATCAATAGAAATCTACTGAAAAATTCAAAGGGGAATTTGGCCCTTAAACAAAGGGCATCTGGTTTAATTTTGGGCACTGTGGAATATCCCCATCTGGCTCCAGCTGACAGAAAGTTGTGGGTCTACTATGAAATCTGTTGTACCTTCCAGTCTTGTGCAGTGCCTCAGATATCTAGAGCATCTCAAATAGCAGTAGGTACCTACACTTAGGCAATTGAGTTCTTAGTGAAGTCTGAAGTGCAGCTTCACCCCCTTTACACTAGACACCTGCCATTTCAGCTCAATAGTTTTCTAAGCTTCAGTGGCTTTATTGAGTGTATCTTTCCTGACTCTGTGGTGGAAATTTGAATGCCTTCTGCATGTGTAAACACTGCAGTACAGTTACCTATCATAGAATCATAGCATACCAGGTTGGAAAGGACCTCAAGGATCATCTAGTCCAGCCTTTTAAGATAAAATAGACACATATAATTTAAATGAGATGGGCCAGCACCCTGACAATCCGAGCCTTAAAACTGTCCAGTATAGGGGAATCAAAATGGCCACTAAATTAAATCCTATAGTGATGCATGCCAGAGGAATGCACATAAGAAAATAAATTCTGTCTGTAAACCATGAAATATGTAGTAAATAAATCCTCAGACCACACACAGAATTGAAAATGTAAAAGACTATCAAATAGCAGCTCATCAGCTGAATGTCATCCTGTCAGTGGATTGAATGACTTGAGGATCCTTTGGATCATGCAGTAAAAGATTAAACCGTAATGCAAATATACCAAAGGCAAGCTAAGAATGCACATTAATCTTTTGTTTAGGCATTTCCAAATCTGTGAGTTCTCAAGTTTACAACCCTACCTGGAGAACAGCCCATTTCACAGTTCTTCCAGACTAAGCCAAGTATTTTATCCACCTTTATAAGTGTAATGACTTTTCATCTTTTTCTAAATGATCATATGAAGAAATTATGACTAGCCTATCAAAATAATAATTTCAAGAACTACTCAAAGTGGAGTTGCTCCATTTCTTTTTTTTTTTTTCTTAGATTCATAATCTTTATTTTTGTATCTGTTGGTAATAGAACCCAGGGTTAAATATAATTTAGTCAGATGTTTGGCTTTCAAAAGGCCTGAATGCAGCTGGCCATTTTACATAGGCTTTTTTGAAGAATTTTTACTAGTGTGACATCCTGTGATTTATGAATCTAAGGTAAGATCAAAAGAAATTTTCTGCTAGAACAGATTAAATACCTTGTTTCCAGCAATTAGTGGGTTACAAAGGAAAACAATAAAGTTGCTTAACATGGGATGGTTTATTTCTGTGTTTTACATGTAAATTGAAGTATTACTAGATTTTGGTCTGTGCAACTGAGTTACTCTGTTTTGGATACAGCCAGTAGTAATGTCTGAGATTTGGGTGAGCTTCAACAAGAGGAAAGCGAGTTAGACAAAAGCTTGTAACATTTTGTGAAATGCAGTCTGGGCTCTTAGCCCACCTCTACCCCAGTGGGTGCATTTATTTATATTCCACATGGCTACAGAAATGATGGAATTGAAGATTTCTGTGATGAAAGGAAAACTTCTTGTCCCTTAATTTATGTTAGCATTGCTCAATTATTCACTGATGTAGAGAAATGAAATATGAAACAAATGAGAATAATGGAATTGGGCCAAGCTGAGTGTGTGATATGTTGAGCAATCACCGTCTTTCTGGTACCTGTGTTCAAACATTTTACTATAAAGACTCCTTGTCATTAATCTTGTTCCTGTATACTTTTAAATCCATAGGTTTTCACTCTCACCCTGACAACCAATCTACCTTTAGATACTTCATAGAAATTGAAAAACAGCATGCAAAGTTGAGATTAAAATGGGGGGAAATGATGACTTGGGAAAGAGTGGATACTTCACTGAATATGATACTTTCCTGGAATTTTATGACTTTTGTGTTTAGGTGCCCTGTGGCACCTGCTTCGTGTATGTCATTGAACAAAGTTATGAGTGCAAGATCAAAACAAAATGGACTTGGGCAGAATTTTAATTCCACATTACAACCCAAAAGAAAATTGCTCATTGATCTCAAGGTGGTGCCTGGTGCTCTACACAGACAGGACTTACAAAGTTTAGAGGACGTTGAGGTTGTTCAGCCTGGAGAAGAGAAGGCTCCATGGAGACTTTATTGCAGCCTTCCAGTACTTAAAAGGGGGCCTGTAATAAAGATGGGGACAGTCTTTTTAGCAGGGCCTGTTGTGTCAGGATAAGGACAAGGGGTGGTGGTTTTAAGCTAAACCAGGATAGATTTAGTCTAGATATAAGGAAGAAATTACTTATAATGTGGGTAGTGAAACACAGGCCCAGCTTGCCAGCTGAGCAACCTGCTGTAGTTTCCACTACTGGCAGAGCTGGCCTACAAGATTTTAAAGGTCTCTTTCAACCCAAGCTATTCTATGATTCTAAGATGATAAAATTCTCCAAGCAAAATAAGTTTTGCTTCTAAGATGACCATAGTTTGTGTTGCTCTAACATGTCTGAGTAAATCACTTCTAGTTTACATCTAACACCAAGGTTAAAAAGAAATAGGTGCTCCTCAACCTAAGGCCCGAACCAGGCAGGTGGTTTGAGATCACACCTGACAGATTCCAGTAAGACTGAGCTACTTACAGATGTGAATAACCTCCTACTTTCTCTGAGTATATACCCATAAGGAAGCTGTAATGGATTTCCCCTTCAGCTGGGACATAGCATCCAGTGTACTAGGAATTTTGCAATTTGATTAAATAACTAGAAAGCTGACTCAAAAAACAGCTCATAAAGCACAGCAGCTTCCCTGGTTAAAAGTGGACTCCATGGGCAACTAGATGTTTTGATCCATAATAACAAATTTCCAAAGACAGACAGACTTTCATCAGCAGATCTTTCTTGCAGAATTCAGCCTGTATTGGATTCCATGGTTTGCTAGATGAGGAAACTGCGTCACAGAAGCATTTAATTGGCTTTATCATAGTTGCAGACTTGGAAACAACCGAGAACTGCCAATTTGCTCCTCCTCACAGTCTATCTTGGGTCATGAGGCATTGCTCATTCCCAAATATTTCAGTGCTTTTCCTTTGGTTGCTTCATCAGTAACTTTTCAAATTAATGATTTGATATGCTTTGATTTCTAGCTGATTTTTTACTATGGAACTGGAGACAGCTGGTGTCCACAGCACTACTATGATGAGATCAAAATGGATTTTCCAGACGGGGACATTCGGCTCTGTGAGAAGGGGCTCCGCCACGCCTTCGTGCTAGATGCCAGCAAGGAGATGGCTGCCATGATCACAGACTGGTTACAGGATGACCTGACCAAGTTATAAACACAGTGATTAACAAGAAAATAATGTAATTATTACGTGTAATTTTTTGTGACAGAGTCTGTCCTATTTTTTTTCTGTTTATTATAATTACAGCTCTTTTTTTCTATTGACATGGTTTAGAGAAAGATAAAGAGAGACTGGCTGGTCCAAAGTATAGTTTTATTGATTCTCTGGTGATGTAGCTTCATCTGTGTCTTCAGGACTCTGCAGGATTTGGCGAAGGATGGAGCATTTATTGTCTGCTAGCACTCCAGACAATACTGATTCTAGATTCACAAGTGTACCCGAGTCACCACCACCTCATTCACCTGCTGGAGAGTTGTCAGGGGTGGGTTTGGGGTGATCCCCGTTGGGCTGCTTTAGAAATAAATATCTGGCTGCTCTGTGTGGATAAAAATCCTCCTGTGTATGGATCCTGGTGTGCTAGAAAAGACCTGTCCCTCTCCATGGGTCTCATCCATCCATGTAACCCTAGTGCATGACAGCCCAGGAGGCCCAAGGCCCCAGGATAACCCTAACGTTGTCTCCTCCAGATCAGGTGGGGGTGGTGGTCAGTCAGATGTCAGGAACTTAGTTCAGGATGATGACAAGGAGCTGGGTAATGAGGTGTGCAGTTTCTCCAAGTCTCAGAAGGAGTTCAGGCACTCCTGCTGGAATTCCAAAATGCCCTAAGATAACTGGCTACTCAGCAAGGTAACATAGAGCTCGTCTGGAACATGGCCAGGTGTTTCCTTGTCCAAGTGCTGGAGAGAAGGTGAAAGACACTGGTCAAAAGTGCCAGTATTAAAAGGTTAAAATGGATCACAGAATCCATGTACAACTACTTCTAGGTGGCCTAACTCTCCTAATGAAGTCCATGAGAACAGTGCTTGCTCAACAACGTTAAAGAATGAAACCAGCTTTGATGCATGTCTAAATTTCAGTTCTTTGGTCTGAGGACTGAAATATTAAATTTTCTGCCAAACCACAAATTAAGTAAGTCCACCATGAGAAAATGGCTATTACTCTGCCATGGTTGCACCCGTGAAATGGCATGAAATGTTACTCTTGAAACCCAGCTCCTTGCTGTCACACATTTCTGACAAGTACACTGTTCCTCACATTTGTTCATCCCTCTCCTTTACAGATTGAAAACAAAAAAAAAAAAAACCAGATTAAAAAAAAAAGATCCTACCAGCTGTGGTAAGAGAAGTAGTTGCAGGCAATAGCTACAGGTGAAAATAATGTAATGAAGGGAAACAGAACCAGTGCAATCAAGAAAAGCTTTCTAGCCATGAACCTGTGAAATAATCTCCCTGTGGAGCTCATAGAGATATTTATAAAAAAAACAAAGCACTACAGAATATAGTCAGGAGAAGTCCTTCCTTCACAAACAGATGAATTCAGGTGATGTGTTGGGTATCTAACTTAGATGAGTTACAGTTTTCAGGTGGTACTATTGAGAATGGCACTGGAGAACATTCTCTGTGATGTAAAAACACCAATTAATTCCTTACTTTTCTTACACAGTTATAGACACACCTTCCACTTCTCTCTAAATCCCCCTTAAATCTTTCACTAATATTTAGAGTAATTTGTAATAGAATTCCATTTCTGGATATATTGGACTAGTTTTCAAACCTGCAGACAGACAGTGGATTTAAGTGACCTTCTTTGCATTGGAAACTGGTTTTGGATTTGAGACTAGCCAGTGGATTTTCAGATTACACTGCCAGGTAATGAAGCAGATAATGATGTTAGAGGCTGAAATATTCAGACCATGGTTGCAGCAGTGTGGAGAAGAGCCAGGTACATTGAACGTGAAGTGACTGTGTCCAGGCAACAGACTCTGTGTAGTGGAGAGTCCTGGGTCTTTCCTTCTTTCCACAGGGCCATGTTCAGTCATGACCAAAACAATTCTTATGCTCACTTCAGAAATCCATAGTTGTCTGTGTGTACGTTTGAACAGCCCCCAGATGCTGGCACACATTCCCAATGGATGGCCCTATGGCAGATGGTAAATGCATCTGTTGGCTTTGGTGCTCCCTGGGGCAGAGTGAGGCAGGTGTATTGACATATGTGGATATATACATATATATGTACATGTATATATATATATACACACATGTTTGTATATTAGCAAGGTAAAAAATATGGTTCACTTGGTTGTTTTGGTTTACACATCTATCTGGTTGAACAAATCATTTGTTCTTCAAAGTCTGTATTGTTGGGTAATGGAGCAAGGACTCAGTTTGTAAGAGTTCAGCTGTTGAAGTGGATCTCCTGAGGACAGAAAAAATCTTTCCATTAACCAAAGATGAGAAGCAACTATTAAAGCCTGGAAACAGAAGCACCTATGAGAAGCAGTTGTTTACAGTGCATTATTCATATACTTTGTATGGGGAATTAATTTAGCAATACTTGTACTTGACGTGTATGCCTTTTATAAAACTGTTAATCCATTATAATAAATCCTGCTGACTGCATTAAAACCTAAACTGAGACTAGCTCTGGTCAGTGATGACCAGACCTACTGCAGGATAATGCCTTACCATTTTCTTAAATGAATTTTCTCTAAGAAACCACATTGATTCAATTGCTACCTTCCTCCTAGAAGCTGTTACTGTAAAGCTAAGATCTGAAAATTTGTTATTCTGCTACTCTATTCATTTTAAAAAAGCATGGGTCTAGTTTTCACAGCTGTATTTCCTAAGAGGAGCAGATCTCACACAATGAGAATCCCAGCTCTTCTGAAGCCCATAGTGTTCACCATGACCCCAGGCAAAGAGTGTCAAAGGTACTTAAGGTCCAGATGTGCCAATTTACCATGAAAACACAGTGTGGTCTTGCCTATTTTAGTCTATTTTAGAATTCTTAGGAAACCTATCACAAATTAATTGACTGTATGCAGTAGCACCTAATCTCTGTCATTCACATTTGTGTGTAATTCTCACCATGCAAGTAATCCTGCTGGCTTCAATGCCTTTGACTCATGTTCAAGTGTTTTGCTAGATTGATACCTTTTATGAAAAAGTGCACAACTTCAATAACAAAAATAAAGACATTTATGGTAAAATGTAACTTGATTCTTTATTTTGATAACTTGTTTAGTCTTAGCTCACCTTCTTCATTACTTCATGCATATAAAATTTGCAAAAATACTTGCCAAACCCCAGATTTCACATGTGATGTAGACATCTGCTAAGTGCAGAGAAAACCAGTGGGTGGTAAGCACCTGACTCACTAAGGCATTTTTATCTAGAGCCACTCCAAAATAATCAGTGTTTCCTCTTGTTCCCTCCAGCTCCATGTTTGCTGCTTTGAATGAGCTATAAAGTGTGTGGCTTAGTGAGGTTTGTACCTTCAGGAAGCTTGATGAGTGCTTGCCCAGTGTTTATGGTGAAGAATTTGGAGCTGGACTCCAAGCTAAACACCAGTTCCTTGACTCAAAGGAGACAGATCACATTTGTGAGCCACAACTGATAGTCTCTCCTCTGCAGTTGAGGTCATGTACGTATTTGTTTTACAGAAGATGGGTTTATATGTTCATCCACTTCCCCTCCCTTTCTTTGGTCTAGCTAATTGCCAGCAAAGACTTTAAACAAGATGTTCAATGTTATCATTGGTAAAGTCACTCCAACTCTTGCTGGGTTTGGATAAACTTACTAGACCCAAGGGACTCGTTTTGCTCTGTGTCACAGCTCAGACTCCCAACTACAAAAAGTTTCTGAGACTCTTCACTTGCAGGCAAATGTTCTTTCCTAGCACGTTTACAGAATAGGAATCCAGAGAGTGTTTGTGAGTGACCAGGAACTATTAGAACAGCCTACAGCTCTGGATCAGCTGATGGGGTTTGAGTACAAGCAGCAGCTACAGCAGTAACAGTACAGGCAGCTGCCAGAAGCACTTGTTATAGAATACATATAGAATATATAATATAGAATAGAATACAGAATAGAATATAAGAATATTCTATAGAATAGAAATCACCATGCCTTACTCCAGATGACCTGTGTGTTTGGGGGTGTGCTTAAGACAAAGGGACAACCTAGAAAATACCAGTATTGTGCAAATAAAGTCCTTCAGGCAAACCTCTTGTCAGTTCTTGAGATGTTTTTTTCTGGGTCTTGAAATCTGAAGTTGCTTTTTTAAGACTGAAACACATACCTGATGCTTTGAAGAGTTCTGTGCTTCCAGATGTGCCCTGCTCCACATCTGCATGTTCACAGCATTGTATGCAGTAGGGATGTTGCAGAGGCAGACTGAACCCTATTACCTTCACTCACTGTCTCCAAGGCACTTTGCTGATGTCCATTGCAGGAGCACAAGCTAAAGCAGCTCCCTCCCCCTGACACTTCTGGTTCTGCCACTATAATGAGCAAAAGTTACATAGCAATTTGTCAGCCCCTCCCTGGATGACTAAGCTATTAGAGATTTTTTGCTTTCTGGACAACCCATAACTTCTAAAGTTCACCTACTAGGAATGCAAAAGGGTTTCATGTCGAGGGTGCTATTAAAAAAAAATTAGCTATTAAAAAAAAAATGAAAGAGAGGAATAGAAGAATTTAAAATTATATTATTAATTTAATAGCATCTTTGCTCCAGTAGTAATAGCCTAATCTCTCAAAGACTAGGTGATGTATCACCTATACCAGTGGTAACTAATAGGATGAAACTGCCAAAACTGATTTGGAGGAAATTTACATTTTTCCAGGTATGTTTTCAATTACCAAATCTTGAAATTCCTCATTTCTTCCACATTTCCAGAGGGGATATTCTCACCAGATCTAACCAAATCAGGTTGCTCTTACACCCCTCCATAAGGCTGTCCTCTTTGGCTCCCTCTGTGGAGTCACAGGTATGTTGTGAGCAAAGGACATGGTTCCCACTCACATGTTCACCACTTCAATTTAATGTTTCAGAACCTCTAAACATTTCTGTTCCAGTGAGAGAATCCTGCTTGCCTGAGAGGACATGGGCAGCTACTAGTCAAGGCAGGTGAACTGTATTCAAGAACACAGGAAAGAAAAGGGATGTACATTTTGATTATAAATCCATCACAAACACTCACTGTTCCATAACTTTCTTTCTTGGAAAATACCTGATATTACCAAGGAAGTCAATGTAAAATGAATGGCTTTTCCTTTTTTGTTGTTGTTTTAACAGCTTAGATAGCCCAGTATGGAGGTTACTGTGAAATGAGCCTTCTGGTTTCAGGATATGAGCACAGATTTCAAAAGGGGGAAAAAAAGTCTTACAGAGAGCTATTTATCAATAAAATATTTAATAAACTTATCTGTACAAAATATTAAAAAGGTTATTGAGGAGTATACAAGAATACTTATTTAACAAATATATATTGCTATATAATATATTCAAGAAAATATAGATTGCTGTTTACAGTTCATTTACAATCCCATATGTACAATCTATTTAAACTTTAGAATACGTACAAAGAATGCATTTACACCATCAATTACAGGCCTTCTCTCTTCTTTAGAGATATTTCACACACTCAGACCTGAAAAAGCTGAACAAATACACGAATAGTTTAGAGGCACACGCAGGAAGATGAGTATTGCTCCAAAAAATGATAGCTACCAGAGATGTGGCTCTTGGAAACGTGACTCGTTTCTCAGCTTTTGATATTTTCCTTTCAAATCAAAAAGAACAGCATATAAATAAAACTGACCAGCAGAAAAGCTCATTTTCTCAAAGGAGCTCCAGATAGTGTTGACTGCACAAAAGGGCATGTGGTGATGGGACACGTAGTGACTTAGCAAACTGGGTCAACAAGCAGGACTGACATTGCTCCTGCCTGTGTCCAAAGAAGGGAGCACCAAGAATGGAGCAGGTCTTTCCTGCACAGAACATGTTCACATGCTGTCAGCAGCATCTCCACCAGCTTTTCCAGTGAAGAGCTGGTGACTCCAGGTGGGTAAAAACCCTCACTCCTTCTCAGGTTGTAAAAGTTTGATTTGCAAAGGAACACTGGATGCTCAGCACTTCAGAAACCCAGGCCTTTCTATCCCAGCATTGTTTCAAAGGTTAATTACTGCCAGGTGAATGTAGCCACTGTGATCACCCTCCTTCCTGGCCAAGGAGGGGATGAGCTGCCCCCACAAAGTCCCCCATCCCCAGCTGATCATAGAATCACAGAATGGTAGGGTTTGGAAGGAACCTCTGGAGACTCCCTGCCAGAGCAGGATCACCCAGGGCAGGCCACACAGGAACAGATCCATCTGGATCTTGAAAGCCTCTAGAGAAGGAGACTCCACAGCCTCTCTGTGCAGCCTGTTACAGGCTATGTCACTCTCACAGTAAAGTGATCATCACCCACACAGGCACTTAACTGCTCAAGGACTAAAGCCCAGACCCTCCATGTGCAACTATCCCTTCCCCTGGCCCATGGGTGTTCTTTCATAGTCTGCTGCTGAGGGCTGAGCTCCTGTGAGTCCCTTGGTGCTCATCAGTGCCTGGCTAGCACACAGCTACCTGGGATGATGAGCTAGAAAGCAGGGGAGCCCTAAACTTTGTCTCCCCTGCTCTCTCTTCATCATGGCAGGATGGAGAAAGTGAATGAAACACTGCGGGGAATGCTGCCATCTTCCGCAGACCAGAAGCAAAGCCAACACCACAGCTCTCAGGGAAGCCAGGCTTGACCCAGGCGGTCAATCTCATTCTTTTTCTGCTGGTGGACACCAGGGTGGCACCAGCAGAGGTTGACACCGCAGCAAATTCAGGGGGACACACAAACACTCCCACTTTCTATGGGGAAAACACCTGAGCATGCGATCCACCATGAGAAGGTCCTTGCCTTCGACTGGCTTCAATACAGCCAGGCCTGTCCTCTCACCATCCCCGGCTTGAGGGCACAGACTGTGCCCTGGCCTCCAGCTGCTGAGTTCTGCCTTTCCTTCCTCCCTCTCCCCCTACACACCAAACACCACAACAAGTCTCCATCCTGCCCATCCCAAAAAACTCAGAAGTATGAGCACAAGTATCAAAGCAGAAAAATGAACTCGCAAAATGTCCGAACGAGCTCATAACTGCTGACAGAAACATGAAAAGCAAAACCTGATGAAAGACCACTGAAAAATGGCTGAGTTTTGGTTTCAGCCATTTCTGGGAGTGGATCAAGCTTCATTTTAAGATATTTCAATACTGATTCATATGAAAATGCTCTGCTGCCCAACACCTCCTACCCTGGCCTGCTCAGGAGGAGCAGGAGTTCAACACAGTGCATCAGCCAGTGGGCTGCTCTGCTCCTCCCATCACCTAAACCAGGCTCCTCTCCCATGCAGTAAATTCAGGGGGACTGCTCAAATACTGATGCTAATAAAAGGGAAAAGCAGCCTCCTAGGCTAGATGTGTCTCAAGGTGCAAGGCTGCAAAACATCCTTTGAGATGCAGGATGAGGTCCTTGGTCAGTGTGTAAACCAGCAGGAGTTGCAAGTTTTGGTCATTTTTCAATCAAAGGACACTTTCTGACAGGGCATAACTGATTTTCAGTGGCATCTTTGCACTTCTATGTAACTCACCACACAGTGTACTAGGAATAAAGAGCTAAAAGGATAAGGGCTTAGGAGACTGACTACAGCTGGTTTCCCCATGGAAGACATAAACAAAATTCAGGGAGTCACATGCACCAGCCTGGTGGTTCTTCTCACTATTTTAATTCAGACAGGAAAGGCAGAAAAACTCTTCCCTCACTGCAAAGTCTCAGGCTCCTGACCATCAGTAACATCCCATCCATGGTTCATCCATTTCAGGTGACAACCCTTGTGCAATACCCAGACTCCCACTGCCATCACCCCACACAGGTTTCTTCCCCTTCACCCATGGCCATGATGTCCCAATGCAGACAAAAGACACTCTTATTTCAGGACTTGCAATACACTCAGCAGGAAACCATGACTTTTCCCAACAGGTTTACTCCAACGTGAGTGGATTGGCATCTATGACATGTCTGTCACCTCAGGTGATGTGTTTTCTGGGGTGACTAACAGCAGATGGTGCTATCACAGACAAGCATGTCAAGCCAAAGTTCACTGCAAACCACCTGTTAGAGCTGGAGAGCAAAACCAAAGACATCCCACCAGCACCCCAAGGTGTTCTTCATTTGCTCAACTGTAGCCCTGTGGAACTCACATCCCCAGGGTGCCCTAAGCAATGTGACATCCTCCCTCTTCTCTTCCCTGCAAGAGGCAGCACTGCAGACAATGGGGCACGTGTCTGCTGCTGTGTGAGGCCCAGCACAGGTGAGTCTCCCTGGACACACTTTTGGGTTTGTGGGATAAGGGTTTAAAACTCCCAACAGTTAAAGGAGCTGCTTGTTTTGCAATGAGAGCATGACCAATAAATCACTGTAGACCTACCCAATTTTCTCCAGTAGCAAGAGCTGTGTAATCAAGACAAGAGTTAAAATCCATACAGTGTGAGCATACTTAGAAGTCGCTGCCGCTCAGATTTGAGCAGAAGGCTCAAGGCTTGGGGTTTGCTTTTAATTGGAAGCAGTGCCTTTCTAGTCTGTTCTTTCCAAGTACACCAAGCATCAGCAAATGGCCAGAGGACATGGCTACATCTGCCAGGACTGGATCTACTACTGGATCTACAGGCCAGCTGGGATCAACGCAGCTATGTCAGGGTGAAGCTGCTGCAAGCCCAAGTCAAGCCCTTTTGCATATAAAGACCCTTCTCCCTGCCAGAGGATACTCATTTCCCTTCTACCATTGGATTTGAAGAATGATGTAAAATATTAAAAAGGCAGTGTGTTAGACACCCCCGTGTTTTAAGAGAATTAAAAGATTTTTTAAAAAAAATATATGTTCCTTAAAAGAAAAAAAAATTAAAAGCATAAAATCTGTGTTTCCTGGGAATAATTTCCAGGTTAAAGCACCTCCAGTCACCAGGCATCTTAACCAGGCATAAGGCCATTTTGCTTCTGACTATGGGACTGCACTGAAAAGGGGGTCAGGACACACAGCACATGCAGTGGCTTAAGCACAGGCTTTAGTTTTATAGACTTCACAGAGCCCCAGGGCAAAGCACACCCACCAGTCCTGGCACTTGTGCTTCCCCAGCACTTAGAGTCAAATGGGATCACTTTGTGAAGTTTCTCTGCTCCTGCTCAAGTACATTCCCATGTAAGAGGGGAGGGAGCCAGCTAAGCATAGATATGTAGTCCTTCTTCAAATGCTTAATATTTCTAGCTCCACTGTAAATATATCCTGCAGATAAAAATGGTGCTGAAGGTCAAATAAATCCTCCAGGAGAATAAACTCTGCATAGAAGTTTTTAACTAGAAAGGTTGTATAAATACTGCAGATTGAGAACCTATAATTATCCATTTAAGTCCCCCTGAGTCTACTGAATTCCTATTTGCCCATATTCAACCTCTAGCCTCCTATTTATTTATCATGTTTATAAATGTTTATTTAACATGCCCAAAAATCAACTCAGGCAAGGGGCAGCTGATCAGAAATACATTTTTCCTGGACCGAGTCTATGGCATTAGGAGGTGATGCTCTGTGGAGGATCAGCTCCTGGGCTGGACTTCTGGGCTGGTACTGTCATCTTGGAGGCAGTGCCCAGCTTACCTGCCTCCAAGGCAGGATTTGCTCCTCCCTGCCCTTTGCAGACGTGCTCTGAGCTGCTCCCCAGCGTGGCATGGGTGCAGCATCTCAGCCATGGGAACTGCCCCACCCAGGAAAGCCTTTCACATCCCTCTGCAGGCTCAACACCTCTGTTTGCAACAGCTCAAGCAACAGCATCCCGAGCCTAATCCCACTGTTTGGGTGCAACCTCTGGATCTGCATGGGGATGGAGAAGCTGTCCCAGGGAGGTTGTGGAGTCTCCATCTCTGGAGACACTTAAGACCCACCTGGATCTGTTCCTGGGTGACTTGGTCTAGGTGATCCTGCTCTGGAAGGGGGGTTGGACTAGATGATCTTCTAGGTCCCTTCCAACCCCTAATATCTGTGAATCTGTGAATATGGCCATAAAAGTCCACCCTTGTAAGAGAGGACTAGTGGCTTTTGTTCTGGAAATACTCCCCTGGGAGCAGTGAGTAATGTGACTGCCAAGTGCTGTGGTGAGAGTAGCACAAGTATCCACCAAGAGTCCCAGACTTGCTTCCCCTTCAACCTTGCCCTGCTCATGCATTCCCCTCGTGTGGTCCCAGGCAGGGAGCTGCCCTCCCCTGTCCCTTTCAGCAAGCAGAAAGAGGGTCTGACACTATCTTTCACCCTCCTGTTGTCCTCCAGAGATTGCTGGCCCAGGAAAGGCACAAAGACTTAAAGAGTGGCTGGTGTGGCAGTGTCACCATGGGTGAGGACACAAAGGGTCACACTGTCCTGAGCTCACCCCAGAGGACTGAAGTTTGTTGTCCCACCAAATACACTCTTTAGGTTGAGATGTCTGCAGCAAAGAGAGCCAGGACTGGCTCTCAAGTGCAAAACCATGGAAGGTATCACCAAGCTCTCCCAGAATCCTCCCCCTCCTCATTCATCAGAGCAGTCCAGGCTACAAAACTGCAGTGACTGAGCCACATCTTTTCTTGCCAGGGAAACTATCATGGGCTTCAGGACAGTGTGCAAGTAGCACTGGGATCAGGGTAAAGTATCATGAAACCCAACCCATCACCCTGCTCTCCCTCAGCCACCTCCAGCCCTGATGTGAGTGACATCTGTCTATCTGCTCCCTGCAACTGTGGTTGAAGAAGAGCCCCAAAAACCAGGGGTTGATGGTATTGACATCCCCTCAGAAACAGTCCCAAAGGAGCAGGTCTCAGGCCAACTGTTTGGCTGAGGCTCACAAGAGCCACCAGCTGGCAGGGGCTGCCAGGAGTTATATATATCTTGTCTGGATTTGAACTGCCCACAAAAATCCACCACAAATATCTGGAGGAAGGGGAGGGGGTAAAAGAAACAAAAACATTTCCAAAAAGAAAAAAAAAAATGTCTCAGCAGTAAGAAAAACTATCAACCAACCAATGGTGACTGAGAAAGTAGGTACTGCAAAAACCTGGTGGCTCTGCAAATGGCATGGTGTCTCCAGAGCAAGCAGCTCTGGCACTGCTTGTGCCAACCTTCTTCCCCTAACCCCCTGCTCCTGTTTGATCTGTCCTAAAGCCAAAGGTCAGAGGAAAGCTGTGAACCCACCTACTGACCCCTCCTGACCCACCTGCTGAACCTTGCCCACCAAATGCCACCGGTAAGAAAACTCACAGGCGTGGACCTGCTCCTTCCTCTCCCTCACTAACCTCCATCTCAGAGCACCCCCTGGACATGGCTACACCACATTAACACAGATTTATCTTCACACTGAGGTAGGGAGCTGGATTTTCCTTTTGGATGTGCAGCTGTAAAGCCAGAGATGCTCCATGGATGCCAAGGAGACTTATGGATACCACACTCGATCCTTTGAGTTGCCACCAGCAACAGCCTGAGGATTTAGAGCAAACCTCAGTGGGCCAAGGACGAAGGGAGTTTGGGGGGGGTTAGCCCAGCAAATATATCACTGTTATAATGTGCACAGTTTACTCCCCACTGATGGATTATTTTCTTGGAGAAAGGGGCTGTTCACCCCTCACCAAGGCTTTCCTGGCATCTGAAATCACTGGATGCCAGTAGAGCTCTTTGAGGTCACCCCCTCCCTGCCCTGGCTCAGCTCAGCCCTCCCTAGCAGAACACCCCTCCAATGGAGGGCATTTGGCATCATATAGAAAAAATAAAAAACAAAAAAATCACATTTTTCCAGAAATAATGTATCTCTCCCAGAAGTAAATTAGAATCATAGAATGTTTAGGGCTGGAAGGGACCTCCAAAGGGCATCTAGTGCAGCCCCCCTGCAGGGAGCAGGGACAC
>JAOEGS010014548.1:30849-54584 GCA_025447755.1 Corythornis vintsioides
AATTAGCGCTACCCTACAACCAAGGCAACTAATCAAGGACATCAGGGAGAAGGTGCGATTTGGCAAATTTATGCAATTTTTAGTTGATTGAATGATTTTTTCTTTCCTTTTATTTTTTTTTTTTTTTCCCTATTATGGAATATCAACTATTTGACCAAATTTCCTCTCTCTAGTAATAGCTGTTCAACTACAAAATTTTATGAAGTGGTTTTGCTATGTATTCCGTATTAATTTTCTCTTATAAAGGTAGCATCCCAGTTTGTAAAGGAAAATTATTTCAGCATGATTGTGCACAAAAGCTTATGCAATAATTTAGAACTCAGATTTTGTTGAAACCATGAATTATGGAAACTAAAACAAAGGCATAAAAAACCTCTCAGTGAAACCAGTATCCTTACATAAAGGCTTTGGGCAAAAAGACTGTAATCTTAATAATAATAAAGTCATGTAAAAGAACTAGCCGGAAGAACAGAAAAACATTTTATGTCTACTCTTAAAAAGTTTCCAAGATCTTCATCAGATGCATTGCTGTTAGGGATAATAAACTCTAGATTAATAGTGGTGTCTCTCTTAGGCATAAAAGGGTATCATGCTGCATGCAGTCTGTGTTCTGTATGTGGACTCTGAAAGACACTAGTGAGTTGTGGGATCTGAGGGAGAAAGGTGGTTCTTTCTCATTTAAAATTGCACCACACTATTCTATATAACATTTTTATTTCCCCTATTCTTTTATCATATCCATTAAGGAATCTGGTTATTTCTTTGAAAGATCTATTTAACTCAGAGGTTACTGAAGAAAATAATTAGTCAGAGATTAAACATCAAAAAGTTGATAAACTTAATAAATTTATAAATACCCTGGCCTTTAAATTTCGAATGCTCCTTAAATGCTCCATCAACTTCAAATACAACACTTATAACTTCATGAAAGCTTATAGTTGCTTGGTTTTATTTATTTATTGGTTTGGTTTGTTTTTTTTTATCTGTGCTGCTTTAAATTGTTTTGTCTTTGTTTTAACTAGTTTTGAACTCAGGAACTCCTTTCTCTAAACAAAATGGACCATATTAAATCTCTGAATTAAATGTCTTTTATGTAAACAGTAGTTAATTTTCCTTGTTTTATTGTGGTTTGATAAGCATAGATCTTTCCAATATTGTTACACCTTGGGACTATTATCTCTTACAATATATTGATATGCTTTAAAATGAAGATATAACAAGGAGATGTAAAGCGTAAAAGCTAATAACTCCTTTGTATCTGATCAGTTTGATCAGGTAGAGGTTTTGATGTTTTAAAATGATAATAAAAATGTTCAAGTAATTCAGAATGTTCATGGTTATTTCTTGAGTGAATAATCAAACTCCTGGGTGATATGAAGTGATGACAACGTTTGAACAGGCACTGACAGGCTTTGTTAGCTTCAATCAGAGGACTTCTGAATTGAGAAAATGACTATTTGTATTACCAAGACACAATGTGGTTGCACAGTTAAAAGTAATAGCTGACTACCTAGAGGGATGATTATGCAAATGAGAGCAATTTTGTTTTCAGAAAGTAAAGCCTTTTTTATTATTTTCTTTTAAATAAACTAATTTCAACTTCACAGACTTCCTGTTGCTAACTGGAAGTTACTCACAAAGAAGCTAATATGAAAGAAAATTTAAAAATCTAATTAATCAGACATCTCTTTGACTGATTTTTAACACCCTAGAATATGTAAAGTTCACATTATTCAATTTCTTTATTATTATAATGTTCTCTTATTCAAATGTTCTTAATGGTTTCTCTTAAAAGTATCAATAATGTAATTATGATACCATTCGACATAGTTAAAAAAAAATAAATATCATTGATCTGGAGGTCTATGGATGACTTAAAAAGTATTGACCATTTTTATTACCCACTAGCAATGAATGTGAATGTGAAAAATGACAACTTTAGCTAACTTGGTTGTTTGAAATTGCATTTAAAAAAGCCAGACTAAGAAAGGTACCTTGTGGTAGGTCCAATACATCCTGGATCAATGTTGTGCAACAAACAATATGGTTTTGACTTGCTTATACAGAGGCTCGTTGGCTTCACTGGGTTTAGAGTCTGTTAAAATGTGTAAAACTGAATGTCTTGTTTTAGAGGCTGAAATGTATTCCTTTTTCCTTCCTTTTATATTCTGACTACCATTTCTGGACCTCAGTTTGAACTCATTTACATTGATTAGAAACTGTTTATGCTATAACTGCTCTACAGCTTTGAACCTTCTCAGTGTTTTGGATCTGATTATTATTGGGCTAATACACCACCTACAGCTATTGCAATATTAACATGTTTATGTTTAAAGCTGTTTCCCATTAAGTTGTAAAGCTGAGTAACAATTTTCAAACTGTCCAAGCCATAGACTTTATTTCAGCATGAGTGATTTGTTCCCATTTAGATCAAAGGCAGATTATTTCAAGTAGAAATAAAGTACATCTATTCTAGAATGAGAAATGTTTTCACATGTGTTTGTTCAGGAGTAGTTATTCTGGAATAGCTGTTCATGAATAACTAATTTAGATTGTCTCCATTTGCTGATTGGTGATAGGGAATACAAAAGAACAGAATTCAAAGGGACTTTTCATTCTTGATTCTCTTGGGGGAAGAGGAGCAAAGTGACTTTATGGACTTTGTAGAAGCACTGATTCTCAAAAGTTTTTGTCAAGAAGTCTGATTTTTAGCTTTGTCTGTGTGAGGTTATTACAGGATTTTTTTTCAAGTGCATTGGAAACATTTAAATCCTTGACATTCAATTAACCATTTAAAACTGATTATCAGAGACATCCATAAATACAATAAATTATTATAATTACAATAAGTAACAGAAAAAGTATTTTGTTTAGCAAGTTTAAAAGTTTGTGTTCCTTAGGCACAAGATATGGAAATATGTGAATTCCAGGATATGTATGTTTCCAGCCATTTGGTGTTGCTTCCTCCACATAGTGCTTACAATGGTGGGTTCTGTTCTCACTCAGACCAGGGTACTCTGATAATAAAACAATTTTTCAACTTTATTGTATAGATCTAATGCAAAGCATTATCCATTACTTAAGTTTGTGTATTCCTTCCCTTCCTTCCTCTTCATCCTCATTTATATTGTCATTGTATTTTCAGCAGACATCAGACCAAGAAAGGAGAAATTATACCTAGAGGTCCTTTCTAATCCCCAACACTGCTGAAAAAATAGGA
Source organism: Corythornis vintsioides (assembly GCA_025447755.1). NCBI lineage: Eukaryota > Metazoa > Chordata > Aves > Coraciiformes > Alcedinidae > Corythornis > Corythornis vintsioides. Next base: position 34,070 of record JAOEGS010014548.1, read on the forward strand.
CTGTATATTAATTAATTCATCACCTAAGCAAGAATAAGCTCTACTGGTTGGTTTAAAGGAAAGAATTCAAGACTGAGAGATTACAGTTTACTGAGGTATGTTGGTTTAGTCTCATTTAGTTTCCTTGATATGCCTCAGTGCTTTAAGGATTCTCTTTTTAGAAAGGACTTAGTGCTTTCAGAGACAGAAAATTTGTAATGAGAGCAGACAAATTAGATGATCTGAACAGTATCTCTTCCATCGTTAAATCCTCATGTTGCAAGACAGGAACAGAGGGCTAGATAAGAAGTGCTAAAGCTGTCAGATTATGCAGGCAGCAATGTATGTTTGCAACTGACTCCTGTAGAGTAAGTGAATGTGATTATTTGATATAAAAATATTTCACTGGATTCTCCACTTACTGCTACACAGAGGTCAAAGACATACACAAGATACTTTCAGGTAGCTTCTTTCAGATTCTGGTGTTTCATCTGTTCCAACCATCACAGTGAATATGAATGTTTGTTATTAGCTATTAGCCTGTAGCTCAGTCAGGCCACCTTGACTTCTAACCCCAATCAATACAGTACACCAAACAGTGACTGGATGTTTGCTCAGTGAAAATAGTTTCTGAAATGAGTTGTCCAGACTCTTTTTGAGAGTCTATTAATGGTTTCTTATCCATGCTTAACTCATGACTTTTCCATTGTGTGTTTACTACTGACACAAGGCACTGGAAGAAAACGTTTCAAGAATATGAATTTTCAGGAAGAAGAAGGAGGGATGAAGATAGGACAGAAAAGTTTTTACTTGCCTCTTGTTAAATTTAGAACAATAAAAAATAAGATTAGATATTATTTTGACCAGTAATGTTTTTTCACCTCTAGTCCAATCCCCCTTCCAGAGCAGGATCACCTAGATCAAGATATAAGTAATTAAGAAATATTTTTTTCTCCTAAGAACATATGTTTATGGGTTTGGTTTTTTTTTTAATCACCACATGTTGCATAAACATTTTTTGAAAGTACTTCCAACAGTTTATTAATTTCTCAGAAATCAAGCAACCATCTTATTTCATATGTATCTTACAGATTTAGCTTGACTGTTAGGATGGTGTTGAAAAATTTAATTTCTACTCTTTGTGGACCATTGTATATGACTAATTAATTTCACTCATATTATGCAAACTATTGGAGGAGTTCAAATAGTTAACTTAGTCCAGCAGTCCAACTTTCAGAAGGCTTAAGTAGGTGACATGAGTGCCACTTTTTAAATCATAGTTCATGCTAGTTTCTTTATGTGACTGAACTTTTGTTTATCTGCCTAGCGTTGTCCACACTCAATGACCAGAGAGTTAGTGATCTCCAGTGAAAATACACAGAAAGCAACAGTCTTTGGGGAACTTTTCCCAGGCACCAAAAGTTGAAACAAAATAATAAGCAAACAAAAAAAATCCCAACAAAAAACCCACCAAACCAAAAACCAAAACCCAATCAACACACAAGATAACCCCTAGACCTTGTTGTTGGCTATTTTAATTACTCATTAAAACATTAAGGTGATGGTATTTTTTAAAGAGTTTAATTCTGAAAACTATACTGAACCTGGGATATCTCAGTACAAGACTGCTTATGAGCTGTTTTCTAATTAAGAATAATACTGGAAAGCTAATACTTTCCAGAGTGTCTCACATTCTGGAACAGTGCAGGATTTCTTCTATCATGGAAGTATGTAGATATTTCCCAGTTTTAAAAAATATATTGTTTCTGCTTATAGAGGGTATGGTGGAATGCAGAAAATATTCCCATTGCACATGTAATTCAGCAAATAGCTTTAGTCTATCAAACCTCAGAATTCACATAGTGCTATTGGTTTGGAATAATTTCAAGTAGGACAGCTGGCGCATTAATTTCTGGATATGTAGGTGGAGAATTTGCCTTGTGCCTCCAAAAGTAGGAAAATCCATATTGTAAACAGAATTTTGGAAGGAAGGAAATGGAAAATGGTAAGCTTACAGTCTTACGAAAGGTTTTGAGGTCTGTTAAAAGAAATAGAAGTTGATGCTGGTTACCTGGTAAGGTGGATACAATGCCTCCTCTAAGTTTCTGTGTCATGTAATATGGTAATTAAATATGTTTTCACATTAATGAAAGCAGTTCCTCAACTATCTAGGTTTGGAAACAAAGGGAAGGGTTTAAAAATATGCCAACGGTCTATATACACATAAAGAAACATAACCTTACAGAAAAACAGATATGTAGCTATTACAGAACACAGAATGGTAACCTGAATGTCAATGTTTTGTTTGAGCCTTAGGCAATGTCTGCCAGTACAAGAAAATTAAAATTCAGCTATTTCTTTGCTTTTTGGGAACCTGGGACTACAATGTTGATGTCCTTACTAGTGTATAATGCAACTTCCCAAACGCACATGGTAAGCTCATGAGAGTGTTAGATTACTAGAATTCACCACAGAGAAAAAACTCTGGTTTGGTTTATATTTGCCTTCCCATACAATCATATCCTATTCAGTAATCTTTTAATATAATCCTAAAATATTTTATATTAATTATTTATTCTTACTCAAAGTATTTTAACTTTTTTTAAGAAATAGTTTCTAAGAACAGTAAATATAACTGTAACTACTGAGCCAGAGATTAGCTTGCAAGTATCTTAAAGACATTCTAAAAACTTCAAATTCCCCTGGAGAATTTCCTTATACTCCTGTTTAACTATTCCTGTGGTATGGCTTCTGTGCTCAAAATGGATACTAAGCAGAAAACAGAACATTTTGAAAACTCTATGTGGAATTGTTCTCTCAACATAAAACCAAATGTGGAGACATTTCAGTTTCTATTCCATGTTATCAGTAAGGAAGAAAAGTTATTCTTGAAGTTGATTACCAAACGTATCTCCTGAAAAATCCAAGCAAACAATGCATAGAATAAATGAAAGACAAAAGCAATATTCATTCTGTGAAAATGAACACCAAGGAAACTGAAGATAGTGCATATCACTTTTTACTCAATATTTTTTTTCAATTGAACAGTTAAAGGAGTTATCATCTTTTGTGTCAATTACTATTTCCTGCACCCTTTGCAATATTAACTAATTAATTAACTAATTTTTATATTTTCCTTGAAGAAAACAAAGTGCTGCATTTTTTTCAAACTGATCTATCTGGAGTCCTCACTTCTCTACATATATTTCTGCCAACCATAAAACAAAATGTTTCAGTTTAAAAAAAAAAAAAAATCAGGAAAATTTAGAGGGTTTGGTGAACTCTGATAGTTTCTGAACAATTATCACTCCTGACCAAGAAGATGGGCAGTATGTAAACATTTACTTGCTTTTCTCTTTGATCCATACAGTAAGAAGTCAGGCTTCATTGTTCTCTGACCTCTGTGCTTTCCATCTGTGTGTTCAGACGAATGTGTCTTAATGATCTTTTCTGTTTGCTATATTTTGGCTATGTTCAGTTGCAAGTCACTGGCAATGCAGTTGATCAGAGACTCGATGTTTACTGTCCTGATAATAATATTGTTCCTCTGATTGATACTGATTTTCACATCTGTGTGGAGTTCATTAGGACCAATACAGTTGCACATGTAAAGGAAAAAGGAAATCCTTAGGAAATGTGGATGATTTTTTTGCTTTGTTTTGGTTTTTTATTCATTCTACTGTATTGACTTTTAGCACTCCGTTTATGCTTCAGAAACAGTACAAAATCACCATTTCAAGAATGCAGTGCTGCACAAGTCATTGTTTTGACTTTTCCCCATTCTGCAATTCATGAACACATGAACTCATTTCTAATTTGAGATTGTAAGACTATAGATAGGATATAGATAGGAATACTAGAGATAGGAGACCGATGAGACTGGTGAAGAGACTGGAGGGAAAATCGTATGAGGAGAGACTGAGGGAACTGGGGTTGTTCAGCCTGAAGAAGACACCCAGGGGAGACCTCATCACTCTCTACAACTACCTTCCAGGTAGTTGTAGGCAGGTGGGGGCCAGGCTCTTTGCCCAGGTAACCAGTGACAGGACAAGAGGGCATGGCCTGAAGCTTTGCCAGGGAGGTTTAGGTTGAAAATTAGGAAGCACTTCTTTGCAGAAAGGGTCATTAGATACTGGAATGGCCTGCCCAGGGAGGTGGTGGAGTTGCCATCCCTAGTGTTGAAGGAAACATTAGATGTGGCACTTAGTGACATAGTCTATCTAGGTCTTTGGTGTTATGTCTTAAACTAGACTTGATGATCTCAGAGGTCTATTCCAGCCTCAATAATTCTGTGATTCTGTGACTATTATGAAACTGAAAGTAAATATATGAATTTATTTACTAATCTAACCCTCTGAAAACAGTATGCATCAGCAGCTGTGCAGGCTATGAAAAAACAAGTACTGACATGATGTTTTGTAGCTGGTTCTTTTGGCACTTCACAGTTTCAAGGTGAAAGAATCCATCTATTTTGATCTCTACAGAGAAATTATTCCCAAAGCATTTTACTGTGACTTTAGGAAAGAAGGGAGAATTTGTTCATTTGAAATAATGCATCTTCCTACTTCTAGAACAGACAAAAGACCCTGCAAAAACCTCAGCTTGTTCTTTTCTGTCTGCAAAAAGCCCAAAATCATAACAAGTTTTTCCTTTATTCAATCAGGAAATAAATGCACTCAGAACTTATCAGAAAAGAAGAAACAATACATTTTTATTTCTTTAAAGAACATTCTGTGACAATATCATTATTTTTAAAAGGAAAGAACAAGTAGAAGTTTAACAAAATCTTGAAGAAAATTACATTATTTAGATATTTCAGATAGCAGAGAAAGGGCAGGAAGGGAAGAAGGGTACAATAGAACTAATATAGCAAAATATTATTAACATTCATACACCCAAACACAATATAAATAAGTTTTTTTCTAACTTTTAGGTTTCTTCTAGGTGCTTCTTATCTTCATTAAGGAAATCTGTGAGCTGAAGGACTGATACACTTTCTCCTTGTATTAATTGCTCCCGAATCCTGTTTTATATATTGTTTGGTGAATCTCACAGTCTGGGAAATTTTTATTCTTTATAATTTGAAATCTTTTGTTACTGTACCATATTTCATTATTTTCTGGTGTGGATGTTGTGCTGAACAGCCCTACCCCTTGATGCTGTCAGGAAGGCAACCTGACTATCTCAATCAGCTTCTGCTTTTCTAGGAGTGTACACACTCACAAACAAAAAGCTAGATTCTGCATCTCATAGTGTCTCAGAGCACAGTGTCAGACTTGCCGTGTCTCTCTTGCTGAAATAATGATATATACAAATAAGAGTCCCTTTCTCATAAATGGAAAAGGCTGTGAAGGAAGATGTTTCCCTCATAAGAGAAAATCCATCTCTTCATTGTGATAAAATGAAACTTAGAATATTTGTATATTCTATATTTTATATGTATCACCTGGACAAGAGACATATTTTGTCCTCAGTCTTTACAGACAGAATGCAAACAGTAATTAAATGATATTAATACCAAACTTTGTTGTCATACTTCTAGTTTATTAAGAATTCCAAATAATATTTTATTTACTGAAAAGGTATAAATAGAGTTATATAGCATATTAGTGTGTTATACAAATTAATTAATTATTTTAATAATCTAACTTCATTAATTAATTAAGCTATGATACAGTTATCAATTGTAAAATTCATTCTTGCATTTAAGAGATGGCTGAAATATTTAGAATTATCAGGAACATATTTTCCCAAACTTTTATTTTATTTGTTTTGTTTGTTTGTGTGGGGTTTTTTAAATTTCATTTCAAACTGGTATATGTCTGAATTGTTATATAATGTGAAGTCGTATCTGAATCTATCCTGCCATTGAAAGCCATTTAAATAACATCATCAAAGGTTTCTGAATGTCATTAAATGCAGATTTCCAGATAGCAATTGATCCACTTATGCATAAGTTCAAAGATATCGATATCTGTTTCTGTTATCTCCCAAATAGAGATTTGTAAATTGGTCTTCCAGCTTATTGCAGAAAACCTCAAATAAATTCAAAATACAGCCTAATACAGATTAATTAACCTCTCCACCTCATACTTTAGAGGCACTACTGTGAATACCAGTAAAGCATCCTATTGATTTTAAGATTTTTGCTTTACATTTTAAATCCCTTTACTGACTTTTTTTTTTTTTTTTTTTCACAGTATCTGGGAGAATTGCCCTCACCATATTTCCCTCCCTGCTGTTTGAATACTGGCCCAATAATGACTCCTTTGATCTTTCTAAACTTTCTTTTATCTGTATATTATTCCCTCTCACACAAGACTTTATTCCCCACTACACATCAATGTCTTTTGCTAACATTAAAATCGTCTAAAATCTGTTACATGTGGATGAATTATATTATTCAGCTCCACTAGCCAATTACTACAATAGTAGAATAACTTTTTTTTTTTCCCTGTGTACTAGTCAGAAGTATTTTATGAAAGATTTACCTGTTCTTACAAACAATGATATGATGGACAGGAGAAGAAAGTAATTGTGAAGTAAGAGTGAAATTTTAGGTATTTCCTTGACAAATATTCCTTTAAAGGACATGTTATTAGAGGGGACACATGTTACAAAAAATTTGGAAGGATAAGGAGTCAAAAGTTCCAATTTATCATGCTTTGGTTAGGAAAGAACTGGAAAAAAATAATAATTCAAAACAATTAAAAAACCAGTCAATAATTACATTCATCTTAATTCAAAATAAACTCATTTTTAATCACCTGATCTAGTTGAGAGGTATCTCTGACCATGAGAGGGAGGTTGGATTAGATGATCTCTAAGGTCCCTTCCAACCTAGGCCATTCTATGATTCTATGAGCTTTAAGATCCAAATGAAAGTAATATACATTTACCACTGTAAGGATGTCACAGTTTATGTCAGTATATCAAAATGACTATTCCAGAAAACCACCTTTGTTTATATTCAATCAATATCTTCTATAACTTTCCATCACACAAAAAACAAGCAGATGGAATTTATTTTTTTGCCACTGTTAAAGACAGTATTTCATTTTGATTTCTGTTTTTCCAAAGATTTGTCATTCTAAATAGTTTTCTTTTTCTTTTTTTTTTTCTTTTCTGTCAAGTACCAATTTATATTCCAGTACAGACTCAACAAAGCAAGGGCAAAGAAAATTGGGGAAGAAGATTATTAGATTTCTGGGATAGTAACTTATGAACTTTTCCTGATCCAGTATTGTAAAACTATCAAACCATGTTCCCCTAAGAGAAGAACAGTGTTTTCTGATTTGGATTTGGTTGGTTGGTTGATTGGTTCTGTTTGTCTTGGTTTTATGTTATCTTTATTTTGTTTGTGGGTTTTATTTTGTTGTTGTTGCGTTTTTTTAATTTAATTTTAATAATGTTTAAATCTAAATTTCAGATTAAGAATATGAAGAAATTTTAGCTTTGTGGCTAGACAATGAATTATTTTTCCAATTAGTGTTCACTGTCTTTTCATGTAATCCAGTGTGGAGGTACATGCCCATTATAGGAGTAAACATGGGAAAAAAAAATGCTTAAACACATCATTGCAGATATACATAACATGCTTTCTCCATTTCTATTTATCTGCTTTAGTTATGTTTACAGTAAAATCAGCTTTGATAAAATATAAGTAGAAATCAATTAAATGAAAACTAATAACAGGGTATTTACAGTTTAAATTAACAATGATTATAATTCTACAGAAAAAAAAAAAAAAAAATTGATGTACTGTCTTGTCCCCCTCAGTGGATGATAAGGAAGGTGAATTGTCCTGATCTCTTGAAAGAGTCTATCCTGCACAGCAAGGTCACAGAGGTGGTAGATTCACAACAAGTACTCATAGGAACAATATAAAACAGTTTAATATTTTTTCTAAGAAAAAAACAATAAACAGTGCTATAGAATTTCTGAGTATCCTGGGTTTGGCTAGGATGGCTTTTTTTGCAGAAGATGGAAGGGGGCCACATACAGGTCAGCCAATGGCATACTCAATATAAGAATGATATCACACCTGCTATATATGGACAGGGAGCAGGCTGGGTAAAATGTGGGCTTCTGGTGTGATGGACAGGATCAATTCAGGGCAGCACCCTTCACCAGGTTCATTCTATATTGCTCGTTTTGTGTATGGATTCATAGTTATTACTGCTCCTGTCTCAACCTACTGGGCTTTGTATTTTTCTTCCTCTTCTTCCCATTTGCAGGGTGGTGGGACAGTGAGTGAGAGACTACACGGTGCTCAGTTCCTGACTGAGTCTGAACCACAACACTGAATTACAAAAGTATTGGCATAGTATATGAGTTCTACTTCTTACCCACAAGGAAACATAAAAAGCAGAACACATAAGAATATTTAAAATGGATCAATTCTAGGTAAACCAGGTGAATGTGAATATTTAGTAGAGGTAAATATTTTTCCAAACAGTGTATCAAAGAAGTTAAGTAAAAAGGGCTAATATACATATATACAGTATATATTAAAGGACTACTATCAAACTCACTTCACAGAACTATATACCCAAATAATGTCTTTAGTTGATAGTCATGCTTACCATGCAGTCTTAGGGCAAAATAATTTGGAGTACCATTTATAAAAATAATTCTAAGAAAGTCACATCAGTCTGATATAATAATCTATTAAAAAAAAAAAAAGTATACAATTCTCTACACACACACACAGTAAATTAAAGAATCTTAGTGTCCATATGGATATAATGCATCTGTGAATGTAAGTAGCAAGATCAGAATTTAGAGCCACCAGAACAGAGTATATGACTATTTCTCAAACTGCAATTAATCAAGAACAAATGCATTTTTACAGAGGACGAGAAACTTGCCATGTGAGCTTCACTGGGAAAATGATCTCAATAAATTAAAGAAACTCATTTTTCCCTCAGAGACCGAGCAGTAGATATGTTTCATTGCTCTTTGGAAGATCCTTTCAAAGAGGATGAAGAATCTAAAGGTCATGTCATTGAAATAATGCAGTCCAGGGTAACTAGTGTCATCTGTACAATACAGTAATCTAGCTGTTAAATAAGATAAGGATGTTGGGTTGAATTTTTCTTGCTTTATAAAGCTGATATGCACATTAGAATGAACCAACCATCCACCCATCATTTTTTTCAATGTTAATTACAGCAAATGAAATGTATAGGACTTACCATGACAGATTTAGAAGACTATCTAGGTACACCTACATGGATTATCTAATAGAGGACTAACTATTTTAATGGGTAACAAGCTCCTACATTTGCAATAAAGAAAATGTAAAGTACATCCATGGGCAAAAATGCATGCAGACTATGTATTCATCTCTCCTCACTGTGGAGAGAAATGTTAAATACAAATATTCACTTTATAATTATTTTATTTGGTTGGTTGTTTGTTTGTTGAAGACAGAAACATACTCAAAAGACAGTATAATCAGTATTTTTGCTAGCGTTTGTGCAATACAGACATGATTTGAGTATTTGCCCATTCAGTATAATATGGGAATTCCAGTGGTCTCCCACCCTTAGATGTTCTGAAACTATGAACTTTAGTATATCATTGAAGCTGGACACTACTGTAAACACAGAAACAAAAGAGTAGCTGTAAAAGAGGTAAAGGAGAAAGAAACTGGAACTCCATGGCAAAGGAGTGTTTGGGTGAAGACGTGTCTGTTCATATATAGATTGCTGAAGTTACACACCCATGAGACTTTCATACAATCAAAGAAAACTTCCAGAATTTCATCTAGGTTCTTATACTGTAGCAAATCATGTAATTTGAAGCAACCTGGTCTATCAGGTCAGCAATACAGGTCAGGAAGATATGACAGGGGACTCATGAGGATCACATAACCTCCAGAAACTACCGCTTTTGGAGAGCTAAATTTACATTGGCTATAACAGAAATTTAGAAACCTCATTTACATGAAGACACTAGCATACAATAAACACTGACACATAGTAGACCTCTACATTTAGACACTCAAAGTACTGATTTCTGTTGACATTTGAGGTACCTAAAATGTTCAACAAGACCTTAAGGATAGCTTCTGAAAGAAACACAACTCCTATACAATTTTTGTCATATCTGTCAGCCCATCTAGGATATTTAGGATACTCCAGAGATTCTCAAAAGACACAGTGGGCATCTGAATGTAATTTCTTAATGTCAAGGTGAATACTACCTTCAATAAGTTTAATTATTTTGATTGTGAAAGAGTGCTAGAAAGTAGTGTGAATTGCTGTTCAACTCAGGAGGAGGTTTAGGCACTTTATTCTTCTAAAAGAAGATGGAACAAGAGGATCAATGACAATCCTCGCTGTCTTGTTAGTGTCAGTCTCATTCTGAATTTCAGTAAGCTATTTGGGTCAGTCTTCTGCAGCAGTGAATTTCACAACTATTTTGCTCAAAATAGTGTTTTCTCTCTTGCAAAGGTAAGATAGTGTTGTAGCTGGAACACAAGACTTGAAATGGAAGGAGGATTCTATTTCAGGAGCCTCTTAGACAGGTCATTTATTCAATTTCTGTATGAGTCTCTCTAGCAGAAATACAGGCATAACAATGCTTACTTATTTCACAGAGTTGCTTAATACTCTTTCTGTAAAAAAAGACTAATGCATGGACTTATCTTAAATCCTAACTGGGAAATTCTTGTGCTTAAAGTTAAAAGAGTTACTCAGTCATCATAGAAAGACATTTAGTTCACCTTTTTAAAAAAAAAAATAAAATTATGTACTCTAAAGGATGTTAGGAGTACAATTTACATTTTATATAATTATTTTAACATAAATTCAAATAACAAGAGAAAAATAATACTGTATCTTTTTTCACTTCAGTGTGAAAATTGTGTTTTGCAGTACAGTACTCATGAAATAGAAACATTACTGTCTTTCTTCTGTGCAGTGCTCTCTAATGTAGATTGTTATCCCTTGCACTTAATGTCAAGGAGGTTTGAAAATTCTCCAGCATAAGCCACAAAATTTGTTAAGTTAGCAGGAAAAACACTTACTTAGGCTAAAAAAATCAAAAACAACTTAGTGTTCATGGCCTTATAAAGTGGCATGAAAACAGATAAACAAGAAAAGGGGGAACATTAAAAAAAATTAAAAAAATAAAAAATTCTAATTCTTTCATAGAATAGAAACTTTTTTTTTTTTTTTTTAATGATGCACCATAAGGTCATAATGTTTTCTTATCTTTACATTATCTTAGGCTGGATTTGGTCAAGTCACTGAAATATGTATCTAGTGGCATATAACATTTTGTGTATGTTATAATTTCTAAGTAACAAAGAAAATTTTATTTATGAAATAAGAAATCTATACGTTCAATCAAATAGAAAAGAAGCAGTGATGTACAACAATTTGTGCAGAAGTAGAAAAAAACATATCCATGTATACATAGAGTTAAACTTACAAAATTTATATTAAAAAAGGCAAAAATACTTCTGAAGTAGTACCCAGATTATAGTTATAATTGTTTAAACAAATTTTAGAGTTGTCATTGTATAATTTTACACTATATTATGGCTATCATGTATAGTGTTTTTAGACCACATTAATAAGAATAATGTGCTACAAAACAATCTTATGGAGACCTGAGTTGTTGTCTGTTTATTGTACATCTATAGGGTTCTGAAAAGTTTTCACAAAGCTGTAGGGCAGTAGTTGGGTTTTTTTCTTTGTTTGGATGGGGGTTTTAAAAATATTTTTATTACAGGTAGAATTACCACATACAAGTGATTTCAGAGAAGTTAGACTAGAGTCCCTTGTCTATGCTTCTGCATATTTTGGTATACATGCCTCTGGCTGGAAAATAAGGGAATGGCTCAGAAATTAGAAAACTAAAAGAAGTAATAAAGATGAGAAATTATGCAAACACTGCAATATTACATTACTATTAGTGACATTTCCACCCTGACTGCTAATAAATAGTAAATATGTTGGATGTTTCTTAATGATCTTATAGGATGCAAAATAAACTGAGTAAAAATAGACAGTATTAGGTAATAAATGTTGTCCAAATGAAATACATTCTGCCTCTAACCAGACTTCCATGGGAATGTCTAAGATGTGTGGTAAATTACCTAATGATTTAGAAAAGAAAATGTGTAGAAAAGCTGGCTATTGCTACTAAGTGAATTATTTGTGTTATCAAAGAGATTGATGTGGTTTAGATTTCCATGAGTGCCAAATAAATCGGAAAAAAAAATGAGTGAATAATAGAGAGATTTTTATTCTTGTGAAAACCAAGAGAAAACAGAGAAGTAAAACAGAGTCACAAGATCAGCATCAAACTTTATACAAATTTCCAAACTTTATGCATAATAAGTTTTCTCATCAACAGTGTCATGGTAAAGGATTAAAAAAATTATCCAAAACATGGATATTCAAAGAAAAGATTGATAAAGAACCAAGTTATTACTTTATTGCATTGATTTGGAGAATAAAGTTAATATTCTATTTCCAAAAGCTATTAAGAAAAACAAAGCAAAATAATGGAGTGTTTTTTCCAACTACCTCATCACATGTTGTTGTGTGTGGAAGAAGATGTTTGTATTATTTAGCCAACTGTCAGTGCTATATTGCTATCATTTAAAAGTTAACAAATGCTCTATAATGCAAACTGGGCACAATGTTCTCATCAGCCCACAAGCCAGCTGCATTTTCTATCCTTAGATCTTTATTATCTGCAAAGCACTAAGAAATTGCAACAATATTTATTCTCCTTTCTGATAATAACTTCCAGTGGGATAACACCTAGACTTCATTTTTTTTTTTTGTTTTTTTTTCAGTTTTGAAAGATTCAAACATATATTTGTACATGCATGTTAAACATTGTCATCTCTGTTCAAGGTAAGAAAACATTCCAATCATTTGGAGAGCTCTGTCTGTAACATCAGAAGTAACCTGAAATTCCAGATGATTGCCAGCTTAACTTTTCATATCTTTTCAAGCACTAATGTAAGTATAATATGTTGCTTACCTATAAATGGGAGAAGTCTTGGTGATTTACAACTGATAAAAATCAGATTGTCTTGATGTCTTTGGATGATTTGGTAGGGCTCATTTAATTTATAGTATATGAAGTGATTTCATTATTTACTATGTGCAAAAAAGAAAATTATATTTTTAAAATGTAATTTTTTTTTTTTTCTTTACTTGGGATATATAGAACAGTATCTGAGTTAAAGCATATTATTTTTATTTTATCTGGACAGACTTAGAACTCAATGTAATAAATGGGACACTTTGAAGTATGGGTTAGTACATGTAAACATGCACTTGGTGGTTTCTTGCTCTTATAAATGATACGATATTTTGGGGGGAATTAAATATTCATTTATGATAATGATGATTAAATACATTACTATAGTCAAATATTACTTCACCTCAATAGATAAATTATGAACTTCTATGGAACACTGATGTTGATATGTTAAAGGACTGATACTTGGCATAATTTTAATATAATACACCTAGCAACTAATTGTCCAAAACCCTAAGGCTGTATATGAGCATATTCATTTACCCACCCTGAACTCTGATGGCATCTCTGGGGCTCTACCTAGGCAGCACACATCATAGCATTAGATTTTTATTTCCCCAAAATCCATATAATGTCAGAAATACATATTGTATTAAAAACAACATAGATTACTTTTTAGATTTTAATATGAAATAATAGAAGGGAGATAAGGATACGTGGCAATTTTTTTTATGAAAGGTTTAAAGGTGATCCCCAAATGGTGAAACTAAGACACAAACGAGGTCAAATGCCACATGCACAGCAAATTTTATTAAAGTAGCAAAACAGAGTTTCTAGAGCAGACAAGGCAGTAGGGGAAAAATAGAAACAGAAAAGAAAGGAGAAAACAGAGAACAACAAACGATAGTATAGACCACCACGGTCCAGCGCTGACGACGGTGGGTTAAGAGAGCTTTTTTCTTCCTTTCACAGGTAAATACTTCTTAAACTCCATCCATCATAAAGCAGATTTATACAGTTTTTCCACTACACCCCCCTTCCTCCCCTAGTACAGGTGAGAGATTCCTTCTCCCCCTTCGAGGTAAGGGAGGGGTGTAGTTAGCAGAGTTCTTTGTTTGGCTAATTGGAGAGATCTGCCATTGTAAATCAACAGATGGCTTGCAGGGTCCATTTATTGGAAAAGGCCTTTATCTTCAGGAAATATCAGATCACTCAGGCACACCTATCACAGGGGGTGATGTTGAAATATTTCTTTAGACTTGCTCAACTGTTCAGTTGTCTCCAGACAGACAACAGAAAATTTGATTGTCTTAATGTCTTAGAATGTTTGAGTCGAAACACTATGTGACCTATCTGTCACTAGTGACACACCTTTATATATATATGTTAATAATTTACATTAAACATGATAAAGTATGATTGGGAAGGGGAGCAAACAATAGGGAAAGGAATCAATTTCCCTTAGTTCTTCCTAAAGAGAAAAGTTGTTATTGGTGCAGCCACCATATTCAACAGCTAGTATCTAACCACAATTAACATAAAAATTTATTATTATTGGCTGAAATAGATATGGATTAGTAGAGAAATTTTTGCATTTTCATATTCTAGAGCATAAATACTAGCTTCATGAATAAAAACTAGGAAGAAGCTGTTTCTGATAATTGATTTCTGTTGATACTCATTAAGTAATATCTGTAGTTTCTAAACTAGAAACTGAAAAATCTTGAATTTAGCTTTTATCTACACAGGTTCCAGTTCTGTAAATATAAGTCATTAGTAGTGTGAAATCTCACACAACGTCTGTAAGTTTCATTATTTGCTATACTCTGCTAAATAAAGTGTTGCAAAACTTGTTTAAACACACATTCACATGACAGACTGTGGTAATGATCCGCAGCAACATATATGCATCCCACACAGTGATTTTTTGAACATCCCTAATTCATCATGGATAATAGAATGTGTGACTTTCTGCTTCAGAACATCCTCAATTTCTAGTGTTCACAGTCTTAGAAAATTGTGGTTTTTCTTCGTCAATAATGCATTAAAACCTCAGAATGAAAGCCATTTCTCCATTAGAATCCTAAGTTCTCCTAGAAGTTGGGAAAAGATAGGGGGAAATTCTGCTTAATAAACCTGATCGCATTCTATGACATTCTATGACAAAGTAAACCAATTTGCTGATGCAGGGTGAGTAGGGGACATTGTCTATCTGGACTTCTCCAAGGCTTTTGACACAGATTTTGACATGGTCCCCCACAGCCTCCTCCTAAGCAGCTGTTATGACCTAGACAAGTGGTCTGTGTGGTGGGTGGAGAACTGGCTGACAGGCTACCAGAGGGTTGTAGTAAGTAGTTATTTCTCAAACTGACAACCAGTCACAAGTGGGGACCCCTAAGGATCAATATTGGGCCAAATGTTGTTTAAGATGTTCATAAGTGATTTGGATATTGGGATAAAGAGCACCTTGATTAAGTTTGCAGGTAACACCAAAATGAGTGAGGAAGCTAACATTCCAGAAGGGAGAGGCACCCTCCAGGAAGACCTGGACAGGATGGAGGAGTGAGTTAGCAGGAACCTTATGAAATTCAACAGAGAGAAGTCTTGCACCTGGGAGTACATAACCCAGAAATACAGTTCAGCCTTGGATCCACCTGGCTGGAGGACAGCCCTGTGGAAAGGGACCTGGGGGTCAACAAGCTCAACATGAGTGCACAGTGTGCTGCAGTGGCAAAAAAAGCCAGCAGGATATTGTTGTATCCTGTAATGTACTGCATTAACAAGGGCATCAGCAGCAGAGATAAAGTCAATATCCAACTCTACTCAGCACTAATCAGACCACACCTTAAGTATTGAGTTCAGTTTTGCGCCCCACTATGTAAAAAAGATGTGGACAGGCTGGAGAGGGCCCAGAGAAGGGCCATGAGGATGATCCGAGGACTGGAAAAGATTGAAAGACTGAGAAAACCAGGTTTGTTCAGTCTTGAGAAAAGAGGGCTTAGTGGAGACCTTGTTACCATGTATCGATACAGAGAAAATGGAAACTCCGTTTTTACAAGTAATCACATGGAAAAGACAAGGGGTAGTTGTAAAAGGTAATTCTGTGGAGATTCTGATTGGACTCCAGAAGAAAATTTTTCACCATAAGAACAATTAGAGATTGGAATAATCTACCAAGGGAAGTGGTGGTTTACTCTTTTTAAGATTCAGGTTGACAGGATGGGCCATCTAATTTAAAGAGTGTATATTATTTATTTATTTATACCTTGAAAGGATGGACTAGATGATCCTTGAGGTCCCTTCCAACCTCGGATTCTATGATTCTAAGTTCCATTTTGTTATTGACTATGTGAGTTACCTTATTTAATTAGTATTTCCAGTCTCATATATTAATATAAAACTACAGTCACTAATATGTATCATTTCCTCTTAATATCAAGGTTGATAGCTTCCACTTGTATCTAGCACACAGTATCTAGCATAATGCTCCATGTATACTATGCTTACTTCTTCCTGTTGATTTAATAAAGAATAAACATGAATGAAGTTATCCATAATTATTATGACTATTCTTTTCCATCTTTTATTAGGGATTCCTTTAAGTTAATCAGAAACCTTTTCTTTAGATCACTAAGATAAAAATTGATAAATGCCATCCTAAAAAAGGTTTTAAAATACTAGTACTCCTCATGAAATATAGAAAATGTACTACCTGAAGATAAAGGTAATGTGTAAAATAGAACAGCCTAACTATTCATATTTCAAGATAGAACACCTCCTTGATACCATCATGAAGATAAAATAACACAATAGCTTTACCTTGAGCTCCTAAACACTCCATTTGCCTTTGAAAATTTCAGGAAGCACCTTTTTCTTCCTTATTTTTTTCTGCCACTTGTTTTAGACAACTTCATTCTAAACAGTGTTGTTTCTGTTCAGTAGTAGAACAAGAAATAGTTTAAGTGAAAAACGCTATTCAGATGACCACATTTATTTCCATGTTCACAGCTGATCTTCCCAGATATCATTTTCCCACTTTCTTATAGACTGTCATTTATCTGCCAGTTGCTGGAGGAGGAGAAAGAGTGAGGCAGAGACTGTTTCTTCCACCAGGATGCCAAGAAGCCCCCATTTATTAATTTACAGCTCTTTTAATACCCTTTTAACTTCAAGGTAATTGCACAAGAAGTCAAACACCCCCTGGGGTGATTGGCTTGGGTGCAACAACACCCATAGTCAAAACATCATTCTACTGTTTTACAAACAACTTTCCAAAAAGGTCACAGCTGGTGAGAACTTTTGCAATCCCACAGGAAGGAAAATTCCATGCAGTAGTATTTTAAAATCCACAATAGACATCTCAATAGTTCCTTGGAACCATTATCATTCACGTTCTAGATTGGCACAGCAAGAACTGTGTGTCAGTGTGTCTACACATTCTTTTTCCCTCTTGATGAATATGAAATTTATTAAAGGACAAGTTCAGAAGATACTGAATTGATCAATATATCCACCTGCCCAGTCTGGTTTAATCTCAAATGTGAGAACATAAGGAATAAATCAAGTTTATCCGTAGAACTCTTCTTTCAAGTGATGTTTTTGAAATCCAAGTTAAAACCTGCTTCAGCTACACCTGTCTTCTCAGGAGGTAGAAAGCATGTCTATATACAGTCCTGTTATTTAGTGTGACTTCTAGGATAAACCAAGAGAATTTTATTGCTTATCAAGCTCTATTTCACCATGTTGCCTCCTAGTACCAAGCCACACATTTCTCAGGCATTTCTTGCAATGGTAGTTTTTCTGCAAAACAATGTGGAAGGAATATGAAGTGGAATTCAGTCAGAGATGATGAGAAGTGTGAATAAATGGGAAATGTTCCTTTATTCTATATCTTTTTAATCCCTTTTTTTGGACTACAGGATCAGTTTGCAAAACCCATTGATTCTCTTATTTCTATCCTTTGCTCAATAGTTTACTGTACATTCTTCAGTATTTAGCTACTTCTGTTCCTACTGTTCATTTGAATGTTAAAAAGGCAGGTTTATTTCAACTGCAGAAGCTGTTAAAAAACCTTGAATTACCTGAAGTAATGGAAAGAAATTCAGTGCTTTGGAAGAAGTTCATCAGGCTATGCATGCATGACTTTACTTCAAGTATTAAACTGGTCTCAAAACATTGACCATTCTTTCTTGCAATATTGAAGTTTAACTGGATGAGATGTGGGGGCAATTCTGATCCCATTACAATCAGTAGGATTTCATTCTTAGCAGGATTTTAATATAATTATAATTTCTTTCTTTTTTTTTTTTTCATAAAACTTGCCTATTTTTTTTTTCTTCAGTCCCTTCATGTGGCTATATCCTTTTCGTAGATTATGTCAGAGCAATGAATTTAAAGGAATCAAAGAAATAGAGAAAGGCCCTATTCTTGCTCATTTCAGTGTTCTACAAAGTGACATAGCTAAATATCTCAGAAGGGATTTATGGGATATGCTT
Organism: Corythornis vintsioides; assembly: GCA_025447755.1. Lineage (NCBI taxonomy): Eukaryota > Metazoa > Chordata > Aves > Coraciiformes > Alcedinidae > Corythornis > Corythornis vintsioides. The sequence goes on from JAOEGS010014548.1 coordinate 52,558, forward strand.
GGACATGAGTTAGCATTGTACATTGATAATAGAACCTGAAATAAAGTAAGACTGTCGAGGATCAAGGTACTTAGGTACAAGGACCTAGACCTGCCAAAATTAGGTCTCACATTTAAAATTTCTGCTGGTGTGTGCTGCAGTCACAGGAAAGACTTCATTACATAGTAGAAACAGAGAAAAGTACAAAATTCAACAAGTTTATTAAAAGTCTTAAATATAATGTTTAAATAATAATTCATTAAAGAAACTTGCCATCCTGTAAAATAATTTATTTATTGAAAGTCAGAATATAAATACTGTAAAAGAGTATTACAACTGAGGGCTAATTAATGGTTTTTGTCAGTGATTAAGATTTATATATCTTGTCTGATTCCTCTTTCCTATGTAATTTTAAAACATAAAATTTTTACAGGTACTGAATCTTTCCCTCCTATTTCAGTGGTACATGCATATCCTTCAAAATTGTGGCCAATAATATATATTGGTGAGGTCCTGATCTTGTAAACAATTTACTGTAACAGTCCCAGTGAAATCATTCTTATTCTGAATAAGTACAGATTGAGGTCAGCTGAAAGACTGGGCACAAGAAAATGACACATTGATAAATGTAGTGGAGCCAGGGTTTGGAACAAGCTTTTATTCACAGTACTGAAGCAGCTGTTTTGGGGATATGGAAACACACAAGCAACCATAAAACCTCAAATTCTCACAGTTTTAAACCTCAAGTTCACCTCTTGAGAACTTTTGACCAGTTACAATAAGCTTCTTCAGCAGTCCTATATAAATTGTCTTCCAATACCTGAAGGGAACCTACAGGAAAGCTGGAGAGGGACTCTTCACAACAGCATCAGGACAAGGGGAAATAGTTTAAAACTGAGGGAAAATATGTTTAGATTGGATCTTAGGAAAAAGTTCTTCAGTATGAGGGTGGTGAGACTCTGGAATAGTGCAGAGGGGTTGTGGATGCCCTCTACCTGGAGGTGTTCAAGGCCAGGTTGGATGAGGCCTTCCCCTGATTCAATCTAGTCTAGTTGAGAGGTGTTCCTGACCATGGTGGGGAAGTTGGACTAGATGATCTCTAAGGTCTCTTCCAGCCTAAGCCATTCTATGATTATAGATGAAATGTATCTATTTGTGATTCAGAGGGTTTAAGACATGCAAAAAGAAAAGATGAGCCAGTCGTTAAAAGCCTTTAAAATGAAAAACATTTTATTGTGCTGATGAATTGACAGTACTTCACATAGATACATGGGTCAGGACGTGGGAAAGACTTTGTTTATGTGCTAATTCATTACCTGCTCATCTTGGAACACTTACAAAAAGCTGGCCTTTTGGCTTCATTACTCATGCTTTAGAAGACACTAGTTTGTGCAACAGATTTCTTAGCATATGTATATGAATGACAAATCCTTCCAGTTACTTATTATTAATGAACCGTAATAAATAATATTAATAATATTGTACTTATTCATTTAGCCTTCTTTAAAAATCAGAGTTACAGGAAGGAAGGCTGAACATAAGAGGCTGTCAAAGATTGATCTTTTACTGTGGTCCTTCCCATAGCTCTAATATATATTCAGTAGAATCAAAAACTGAATAGAAAACATTTAACCAATTGAAGATGTATCCTGCAGTAGAAATCAAGCTATAAATACTTTTCTTCAAATAATATAATTTTACTGATTTAAAGAAAAAAAAAAATGCCAAAAAGGTAAAAAAAGAACTCAGACAGTAAGGGACTAGAGAACTCTGAGCTGTCATAATATATTATGTGAAAATTTAAAAAAACACTCTGAAATTAGTCTGACTTCTTCAAAATTACATATGCTTGGAGAAAGACTCTTCCAATATTAGTCAGGGTGCAGTGGTAGAAGACTGTTGATCTTCCTTTGCTTCTCTGGAATGTAAAATTTGTAACCATTTTGTGCAAGAGGTGTAGCTACATCCTACAAAAATCCTAATGTCTAGGTCCAGACTGGGTTCTTGAAGAAGACAGTACAAATGAAAAAAAAAAAAAAAAATTAAAA
>JAOEGS010014548.1:60575-77636 GCA_025447755.1 Corythornis vintsioides
CCATTTTGTGCAAGAGGTGTAGCTACATCCTAAAAAAATCCTAATGTTAAGGACCAGACTGGGTTCTTAAAAAAAACAATAAAAATAAAAAAAAAAAAAAAAAATTAAAAAAAAATTAAAAAATCCACATGTATTAGTTTGATTAGCTCTAGGAAATGCATTGAAAAGCTGAGGGAACTGAATTTATACATTCTTAAGAATAGAAGGCTAGAAGAATTCTCGTTTTTTACTATTTAATGTGAGAGTTTAGAAAAGATAATTTTTGTTAAGCTTTTTATACATCTGATTAATCCCTTTTGAGGTGAAAGATCAGACCCTAACACATAATCCAAGACATTGCAGAGTTTTTGAGGGTTTGCATCTATGTGCATGTGAATATTGTGTATATATATATACACATAAAGGCTATCTGATTAAAAAGCTAATCAAATTATCTGGAAAGACATTGTGAGTATCAAATGAGAAATGCTTGCCAGAACCAAGAAATGTAATCTGTGAGGATGTGATGTATGTGATGCTGTGTCACAGAATAATATCCAAACTCCTTAAAGGATTCTGAGCACAGAAAATAATTATGCAAACATACAAATAATATTAAGTAATTGTAAAGTAAGTAACATGAAAGCACCTGAAAAAAAAATTGTAAAAAATAAAATAACTTTCATTTTCATTGCATACAGTAAGGATAAGATAGATGTTTTCTATTGCATTTGAAATGCAGGAGGTTCTTTATGACCATTCTGTTCTACCAAACAACATTTTATGCAACCCACAATGGACCAGTACTAATTGGTATGGGATAATGGCCCAGCCTGATATATAACAGGGATGCAGGCTAGTTTAGTGCACTTCAGAAGAAAGGTTAAGATGTTTGCAACCATGAGAATCTTATGCTGTCTCTGTAGATAGAAACCCACTGAGCTGGCACACCAAAGAGATGACTAAGAAAACCTGTGATTAGATATAGATTGTAATTGAGTGTGAAATTAAGATTTTCTCATGAATAAATAAATAAATAAGGATGCAATAGTATGTATCTTTAATGTTCAAGAAAATATTCACTTACCAGAGGAAGGTCCTCTTGATTTTTTGAATGCTTTTATTGTCTGACAGAAGATCTGAATTCCTGCCTGAAGAATACCGAAAAGAAAGGAGAAAGCACAAATAAAAAGGAAAGAAAGTGTGAGAAAATAGTCACCATCGTCCTTCTTCTATATCTTCCGTACTCTTCCAAGATAAGAGAGGGTATCAGAGGCACCAAAGCAAATGGCCTTCAAGTTAATTGAGACAATTTATAACCCAAAGCAGAATTCTCAAGGCCTCGTTGATTACTGCTTCTTCTCTCTTCTCTGTCTTCTTATCCCCCTAAAACTCCTCAGTCAGGATAAGGAAGGTAGTAAAATTATTTATATGAATTGCTGAGTCAGTTTAATACCCAGACAAACAAAATATGTCCTGAGTGTCTAAACACATAAAATTAACTCATGGATTTTGAGACAAACACTGTATATTTTGAATGTCACAATTATATATATTGGTTTTAGTACACCTTTACACAAAAGGAATGATCATGTTGAAGGTACCAGTGGTATTTTTTGACTAGCCTGCCTTACAATGATAATGAAAATTACTCATATCCACTTTTACCCATCAAGAAGAAAAGCTGGAATGTATCAGTGAATTTGGCCTCTAAGGAAAGTCGTATCAAGACAAATCAAATTAAATAAAATCAAATCAAGATCTAGTTTTGATCCTGGTGAACAAATTTCTAGAATTCCTTTAGTTGCTCTTACAGGGAAAAAGGTCTTTAGGCTTTCCTTTTCCATTTTCTCTTGGGATCAGAAACTAATCATCACATGCCTGTTTATCTTTCTTGCTGCTAATATGTCATCTCTTTTAATAACAGTTGTTTCTGTTCAACTCTTTCATTTCTTTTTCCAAGCCTGTTTTTTCATTAAAAGCAGTACCCATTATCCCTTCTTAAAATCTTTTCAGAGAAGTGTCACTTCTCACTATTTCCCTTTTTCTATGCTTTCCAGATTTTCAAATCTATAATAATGATAAACGCCTTAAAATGCATCAAAAAGAGGTGTAAAATAATCAGATCCAATTTCCTTTTTTTTTTCTTTTTCCTCATCATTTTTATCACATCATCATGGAGCCATATTACATTTATGTCACATTGATTTCTACATGGCAAGGACAATAACCTCTGTTTCTTTTGTCATAATAGTGAGATTGTAATACTGTCAAATAAACAAATACAACTCTCCTTGACTTTTTTTAAACATCTTTTTTGTTTCTTGAACGAAATATTTTTTAAAAAATGTATTTATTGGGAATTATAAACAAAAAACATTGCTCAAGTGGTATAAAAATTAATAAAACGCATTGTAACATGATCTAGATGAAGACGCAGAGTGTACTTCAGCAAATTCACTGATGACGCAGAACTGGGAGATGTGGTTGATACACCAGAGGTTGGGTTGCCATCAGAAGGGACCACAACAGGCTGGAGAAATGGTCTTACAGCCACTTCATCACTTTTCAACAAGGAGAAGTTCAAAGTGTTGTCTGGGGGGAGGATCAACTTCACATACCAACTCTAAAATGTATATACAATTTATATACATTTTACACATTATATCTGCTATATCCACAATTGTATTGACAGTTTATTGAAAATAAAATAAAATCTCTCCTTTTATAGAATGCCACTTTTGCAAATACAGAAAGGTAGCAAGAAATACATAGGTGTATGTCTATATGTACATTAATAAAGATATTTGAAAACTTCACAGAGTCAAAGTTTTGGTTTGAGACGCTCAACTCTAGGGAATGATTTCCCATCCACACCAACTGACTGGGTTGCGAATTTAATCAGAGGCTTCTATTCCTCCAAATTAACGTCTAGGCCTTTAGTTCAAGCAATAAGAGATTGATAATCCTAACCCTAATGGTGAAATATATTTCATTAATAGTCATATTGATTGCTTGCTTATTTAATACATACAACAATGTAAATTATTTTTTATATGTCAAATATTATTTATTATGTCAAGAAATTGTTATATTGAGGGTGGTGAAACACTTGCACAGGTTGCCCAGAGAGATGGTAGATGGCCCACGTCTGAAAATTTTCAAGATAGGTTAAATGGGGCTCTAGGCAAGGTAATCTAGTTAAAGATGTACATGATTACTGGGGAAGTGGGGGTGATTGTGGACTAGATGACCTTTAAAGGTCTTTTCCAACCCAAAGTATTCCGCAATTCTATGATTCTGTGATTCTATGATTTACCCCAAACAAGCTGCAACATTTGAATGTGTTTGCTCATGAAACATTAAATAGGACTTGTTTTTAAAAAAATACTAATTTTGTGGGGTTTTTAACAACTATTTTACAGTTAAAATAGAAAAAAAACCCCATTGATGTAAGGTTTTGGTAATTATTATAGCTTTTATACACAATTGTATTAATATAACAACATGCACAATTTTCTTTATGGAGACTAAAAGACATTATCATCAAATATCCACTGAAATTGACATTAAACAAACATCCAATTTAGTTTACATCAGTTAAAACTAGAAAAAATAATGATTGAAAATCAGTTACTTTTTACTGGGGGACTGACTTATACCAAGAAAAAAAAAAATTCTCCTCCTGAAAAAAGCAAAGCAGCACACACAAAACAACCCCAAGAACCAAACAAAACCATTTAGAAATTTTGTTTATGTTCAGTCTTTTAAATTTGTTTATTTTTTTTTCAGAAATATTCATATAATCAAGATCAAAAGAAAATGTTTCCTTTGATCAAAGAACAAGTAGAAACAATATCTAAAGCATTTTTTCTATACTGTTTTCATTGACAATTTTTTTTTTCTTTAAATTGGCTTGACACAAATGTTGAAATTCCAACAAATGATTTTTTTTTTAAATCAATTCTTCACTCAACTCTGAAACTAATTTTACTGGAGGCACTGATAGGTAGTCAAGCTCCTGGCATCCTGCTTCCCCGAAGGAGCTTCTGACTGTTGTCATAGTTACAATTTGTACCTGTGAGCTTTCTCATCTCTCTGAATGAAACCTCTCACACAGCAGATCTTTCCCCCCACTTTCCTCATACAAAAATATTAATCTTTATTTTAAAAACTGCTATGCCAACCAATTATTTTTTACCATACCAGTTGGAAGAAACTTTTCTCTTTTTTTAGCAAGCTGTCAGAGTTTCTGTTTCAACTGGCAGTCCTTACAAATACAGCAATTAGAACCGTTTTATCCTTTTCTGTAAAGATTAAAATAAATGAATAAATAAATAAATTAATAGGACACTTTGCTATAGAAAGCTTAATCTGTCCACTGCCTCCCTCAAAATATCCCCTTGTCAACAACAGATGATACAATGTGTTTATTTTGCTACTCCAGATTTCTTTGGCAGGGGGCAGGGTTTCCTAGTGGGATGGTTGCGCAGTAGGTCATAGCATGTAGTTCATAGAATGGCTAGGGCTGTAAAGGGCCTCCAAAGGTCATCTAGTCCAGCTCCCCAGCAGGGAGCAGGGTAACTCTCAACTAGACCAGGCTGCTCAGAGCCTTGTCCAACGTCTCTTTGAATATCTCCAGAGATGGGGCCTCAACCACCTCCCTGGGGAAGCTATTCCACTTTTCTACCACCCTAAAGGTAAAAAATTTCTTCCTGATATCTAATCTAAATCTACTCTTCTCTAATTTAAACCCATTACCCCTTGTGCTTTCACTACAGACCCTTTTAAACAGCCCCTCTCCAGCCTTCCGGTAATCCCCCTTCAAGTATTGGGAGGTCACTAGTAGGTCTGCCTGGAGCCTTCTCTTCTCTAGGCTGAACAACCCCAGCTCCTTCAGTCTGTCTTCATAGGAGAGGTGTTTCAGCCCTCTGATCATCTTTTTGGCCCTGCTCCATCAGGTCCATGTCCTTTCTGTGTTGAGGGCTGTTGAGTTAAAGTTCACTTTTCCTGCCTTGTTCCTCTTTCTATAGCAGTGATCTAGACGAATTTTTTTTTTTTTCTGTTCATCTCAGTTTTGTTGATAATGTCTTAGGCATCCCTGTGAGCTAGAATCCTCTTTTGTTATCTTTTGAAATACTTTCCTCAATGTGACTTCCTGATCCTTCTCTTCCATAAATTGTCTTAAAAATTATAAAATTGATTTATATTCTTAAATTATTTTACTTTCAGTGTAAGTTATATTTGAGTTATATCAGTAGAAATGAATAATTTTAAAGCAATAAAGTTCTTGACATATCTTTAAGTGCAGGCATGTTTCTTAGGGTTTGTCTTCAGTAATGTCCTTGCAGCTGTAAGAGACAGAAAGAGCATGAGGGCTGAAATGTAGTTCCAGGTAGTAGCCAGGTGTAGATTTCTAGTTACATCTAGGGTACCTTGTCTGGCCTTTGACTGACATTCCTCAAGTGTGTCATCTAGAGGACCTGAGACATAGCTGTAGTTTACCCAAAATGGCACAATATCTGATTTAAGTCAGTGAATCAATCAAGCATGCATACTATACAAAAGGGAAAAAAATGTGTCCTATCAATGTCATGTGACCTACAACTGGGTATTACTTTAGCCTCTGCTGTTCTGTTTTCTCCAATAGTAAGGACAATTTTTCCAATAAATTGTGCAGTAATTCTTCAAAATTTCATTGCAAGCCTAAATATGAGAATGACTCAAAATATTAGATCCTGTTTAAGCTATGTTTTATTAAATGCTGAGTCTTTGTCCCTGGGTCTGGTGAGTGCAGCAATTGTTAGTCCTAATTCCTAATCATACTTCTGAGAGATCTGAAAACTAGTTATCCATAATCTGTTTTCTCTATATTAATTTTTATTTTCTACAGTGAGAAAAATCTCTGTAAACTATAACAGTTGTCTCTTACCAAATAAAAGCTTTATCACTACAAACCTAAAATCATGTGTGTCTACCTGTGTAGTTATTTACAGGGTTTGTGATGGATAAAAATTACAATTTTGCAGCTTAATGATATAAAATTTGATTTCTTACATGGATAAATCACTATAAAGTAATTTCAATCTTTCTATCCGTAAATACAAATGCCACTTATAAAGCCATTATGCAAGAAGTTGTCAAATATTTCCCTGTCAGGGATCATCCTTTGACTGTTTTCATATTGTAGGATTCAGCTCTAAAATTAGTTGTTTTGTTGATGTTAATTTTAGAAACAAATTTTTATTTATATTACTTTAAATTTCCCTTTTCATTTATCCTCCATTTGGGTTTTTTTCCAAGTATATGTGGTTTCTTTCAGTGATTCAGTAGTGTCCTGGCACAACTGGGTGTTGGTAAGAGTGCACTTCAAGAAATGTTAAAAGAGCAACCCAACTGATAAGTCAGTTAAAATATTTCAGGGGCTCAATTCTTCATTCTGTGCCTCCATAAAATACTTTGTAGGATAAAAAGACCAACCAAAAAAACCCCAAAAATCCAAGGTCTGAATCTGTGTAAGCTCTCTTTTGTTCACCTTTTAAATAATTGGGAAAATAAGGAAAAATGCTTGTTGACATATATACCTGAATATTTCTGTAGTATTTTTCCAGCTGTCAAAAATTTCATCATAAAATTTTGGCCTTCAAGAAATTCCCAAAGCTGGTTGCTTGTCCAGCTGTACTTTACCATTATTATGTCCTTGCCTGATAGAGATTTCACATGTAATGATGGAACATAATATTCTATAATGTGACATAAAGCAATAATAATATCTAATATAATCCTTTTTATATCTTTAATAATGGGATAAAACTAAACTACAGTCTTTGGATATTGCAGACTTAATTTCAGATGCTCAACTTTTACAGGAAACCTAATCTAAGCCAGAAGTGGTCATTGAGGATCATCAGCAGTGCCACTAAAATATATAGAATGCAATTATGGCTAACTGTTAAAACTGAATTTAAGGATTACAGTCATTTGCATAGAATTTTGTTATTTTTTAACCTTGTAAGTTTAAATATGCTTGCACAATCTTTGACAGATTCTCCCACAGCAAACAGAATACTTCCATACAATTCACCCTTGAGAATCTTATCAGCCTTTGAATTACTTTTGTACATTTCTTGAATATTACAGCATTATTTTAAAAAGCAATTTTAGATATCACAGGATTAAAAATAGCATCAAAAGACTTTATATTTGTTTACCTTGATGAACACTCGTCATTTGTTACTATTTGTTTGTTTATTGTATTATAGAAATTTATTCAGACTCCAATAATAAAAGGGATCTATTGTGTAAACATTGTACAAATACTTAGGAACAGTCAGTGCTTAAAAGATTTTAATACAGTAAAGACCAAATAACTGTGCCAGCAGTTGTTACTGTTTCCTGATATTTCCCTATGAGACATAGTTTACAGTCCTTCATTGTTTCTCTTGGCCTGAAAGCCTGTATGATGAACTTGTTCAAAATTGAAGTTTTCTAGAAAGCTTCCGTACATGACCTAACATGAAAGAAGAAAAGGAAAATTAGATGTTATAACATTAAAAGGAAAAAAAAATCAAACAGATATACTTCACCCTTTGAAATCTCTAAGCATTAGGATGAAAACTTGAATTCTTCTCTGGAAAATATTTTTCCATCTCTTATTGCTATAAATGTTGACAATGGCCTCTTCAATAATGAAAAACCATCTTTCAGAATGTTTCCAAATTTCATGTTACTTCTGCTTATTAGATTTTATTTCATTAAACTCTATATAGCATCTTTTTCTTTTTCTGATGTTCTGATAATTGTGGGGTTGTGGAGCTTACAAAAAGCTTATGAATTATCCAAATGTTAATGGATTATGTAAGTGTGGCAGCTTAATTCCCTTTTTTTTTTTCATGAGGAATGAATTTGGCAAGACACAATCTTTAGGAAATCATGCATACAGAAAATATATTAATATTAAAATAATTTTGTAATTCTTTATCAAAAGCTTAGAATTTCTTATCAGTTCTGCTCAACTTCAGATAACTTCCTATCAGGTAAACAATACCAGGTCCTTAAGGTTTTTCAAACAGCTTGAAATGAGCTGTAAACTAAGAGCAAGGATTTGTATTCTTGACATCAGAGACCAGGTCAGATTCTTACAGTATTGCTATCTACTTAATTATAATGTTAGTACTACTTATATAACTAAGAAAAAGTATTTGCTGTCTCTTGGACCTAAAAATTCTTTCTATGTAATTGCATGTCACAATCTATTTTTTTTATATGAGATGTGCATATCTCCCCACTTCCCACAAAGTTATGACGTACTGGGAAATGTTTTGTGTATCCTGGTCATGTGCATTTCATCTGTGTAAGGCCTACAGGACTTTAATATTTTTCGTTCCTCTGCTTCAAGACTTGTAATTCTGTTTCAGTTTTCATCTGAAAGGTAAAGGAGATTGATCTATATTATAGTTTTTAGACGAGAAGACACCAAAAATGTATGTTGCATATACTTACACAGTTTTCAACAAGTAATTACAGATCCCAAAAGTAAAAAATATAATGGAGGTTTTATACTTATTTTAGATGCTCTTTTATTTTGATTGTGAATTCTATTAAATAAATTATGTACAAGATGCTTACACAAAACAATTTCCTGTGTCCCTGTTACCTTTTACCATCTGGATATCTATCTTATTTGCAGATATAATGATAATCTCTTTTCTGCTTGTGGAAACTGAATGGTTTCTGCGGATTCTAGTTTATCATTAATTAATACTTACACTTTTTACCCTGATTTCACTTCTACTTTTTGCCATCAATAAGATGTTTCTGGATACCAATAGGATTCTGTTCTGAACATACAGCTGATTACAGCAAGACTTGGCTTGGAATGTAAGAGCTTTCTCTCCATTCTATTTTCTTGCTTCTCTGTCCTCTCTTCACTTCGTTTCTGCTTTTTCTTTAATTACTTTTTTTTGCCTAGCCTTGCCTCACCTTGCCTTGACTCCTCTCTCCTCTCACTCTCCCTCTCCCTCTCTCTCTCCTTTACAATATGAGTAGAAGACTAAGAAAGAAACAGCATAACTTAAATATAAATATGCTATTTCCTTCTGACAATCTTCTCTCAATGCAAAAACATCTCCTACAGGGAATATCAGGTCTTACTGGTGTATTTGCATTTTATCAAATCTGCATCAGAGGGAGATGTGTTTCAGTCATCACATATGGAAAACTGAGATAGCAAGCTTCTAACAGTGAAAAACACAGTGTTTGTTTGTTTCAGAGAAATTGAGATGACATCAATTAAGAGATGACTGAGCGGACAGAGTTTAGATTCCAGCACAGAAGACAGGTTTTTTTCATGTTACCTATCAACTATATGAAAGTCCTAGGCAAACACAATATGTTTGTTTTTCTGTTTTCTTACCAGTTTCCGTAGATTGGTTAAGTTTTAGATTAATTTCTAAGAAAGAAAAGCAGTTATAAATTTATTTTCATTGGAATTTAATTACTATCACCGTAAAGCAACTAAAATAACTGTACCTTCTTTCTAATACTTCTTTACAGTAACATACTAGTTTGTGGGAAATTAATTTTATTTTATCCCTTTCCTTGTTTACACCAGGAATAATTTTTAGGCTTGTTTTATTTAGTTTTTTTGTTTGCATTTTTGGTGTGTGTGTGTGTGTGTGTGTGTGCGTGTGGTTTTGGTGGTGGTGGCTTTTTGTTTGTATGGTTGTGAGGTTTTTGTTAGTTTGGTTTTCTTTTTTGTTGAGTTTCTGTTTGGTTTTTTTTGGTTTTCTTTTGTTTTGTTGTGTTGGTTATTTTTCTTTGTTTTGTTGTTTGTTTGATCTTTATTCCTTTGACCAGTGCCTTGGGATTTAATTTCATTGATTTTCCATAATTTTTTTCAGACTAGAAATTTCTGTTGTTGACTTATAGGAGCCTCTTTTTAAATTGGACTGTGTAAAGGCATGTGGATGGAGATGGTCTGTTTATATAAGGTCTCTGATCATCAATGGACCCATGAATAAGAACACACAAAAGCAACCTGACACACATAATAACAGAGGTCCTCAGAAGAACAAACCTGATAATTTCTGCTGATAGTAAGATAAGGGTAAGGATAAGGAGGGAGGCAAACACACAGAGATATAAAATTTGACCAGTGATGTTAACAAAGGCAACATCCAGAAATAACTGTCTTTGGTCACACTACTTGGTCAGTAGCTTCTCTGCTTGTTGAATCTGCAGACCAAAGGGCAGAAGCCACATCCTTCAGCCTGGGCAAAGATCCTGGAGCACTATTCTAGGTTTCAAGAGCTGGACAGGAGGACGCTGGCCTGAAGCTGGCAGAGACAGTGGCCTTGGAAGGAAGGAAGGAAGGAAGGAAGGAAGGAAGGAAGGAAGGAAGGAAGGAAGGAAGGAAGGAAGGAAGGAAGGAAGAGTCTGTTATTCAGGATCCTGTTTGTTTCTAAAAGCAATGACAGCCTTATGTTACACTACAATACAGAGAAGCATACATCCATTTATTGTCTCCTTGACTAATTTTGGAAGTATTCTGCAAAGAAGAAAAACATGCAAAAGACTTACTTTTTAAGTAATGTGCTCTGAAGTCTCATCTGGTCTAGGAGTAACAGAGATGTTAAATGTTTTTCTTTCCAATATATTTCATTTGAGTCATGGGATTGCTTTGAAGAGTGTCCATTGGTGACAAATTCGAGTATCCTGCAGAAATGAGGCAATATCACCTTCTACTTTTCTAACTGGAATGAAGTTAATATAAGTTTTTATAACACACTTCTGAATTACTGCATTTTCAGAAATATTCAAGAGGATTCAGAGATACTGCTGATTGCCTTAGGCACTATATGTTTTGCCTTCAGCTGCCCCCCACACACATCAAGCTTTTCTGCTTAAGGCTTCTGGGTTGTACAGACAAGGCTTATGTTCAGACCTTCTGTGACATAGAAAGTTACATCAAATTACTTCTTTCTAAAATGTTCTTTTTCACTTGTTTATGTTACATTTTATGCCTACTTTTTTAACATCTGACTATCTGAGATTTGTGGTATATAAAATGAGTTAACACAGCATCTTATTATCCAAATTTATCATATTGCATGCCATAGGCTATCATTCCAAAAGACTTAAGGGTTTAACAATTACATTAGTAATATATCATTTACCACAGAAGAACTGTAGCCAGAAAACTCATTTCCTGTTCCCAACACGTGCTTATTTTCCACAGTTAAGACAAAACCAAAGAACAGCTCTTTGCTGTAACTCTAATAAATGATTCCATCTGTAGCCTTTTGGAAAAACAGAAGTGTTCTACCAACAGGATAAAGCTGTGAATCTCAACTTGAACCATTTCAGTTTTCATGTCCATTAACTCACTGCTTGTCCTGCTGAGACAGTCATCAAGATTGCCAAGTGTGATGGTGTTTGTGCTGAGAGTGTTTGTCCACAAGCAAACTAAAAACATTAACTAACATAAAGGCCAGTGATTTTGAAGCTGGAGTCCTCAGGCTTGGGAGAAGTATGTTCTGAAACAATTTCTATGCTTTGTAGGAGCATCGGAGGAAGGGTTTTAAAGGCGCACAACTTTTTATCTAATTAAATGCTGAATGCTTTTTAAGTCCTTTTGATTCATTTTTTGAGTAGTGTTCAAAAAAATTTTCAAAATTTTGAGCATTTTGAAGATTAGAAAAATTTCTTGAGAGGGCATAAAAGAGATTGTAGAGCCTGTACTTTGGGTTCTGACACTATGATAATGGTTTTATTAATCATATATATCCATTTACAGCTACACACACCTCTTCCATGAAAGCTCTGCTGCAGTTCACAAAGTAACTAGTGAGAGAACGAGAGGGAATGTCCTCAAGCTGCATCAGGAGAGGTTTAAACTAGACAATAGGGAAAGTGTTTTCACTGAATTGGTTGTCAGACGCTGGAACTGGCTGCAGAGGGAAGTGGTTGAGTCACCATACCCGGATGTGCTTAAAAGCTGTATAGATGTGGTGCTTGGGGATATGGCGTAGTGGTGGACTTGGTAGAGTAGGGCTAATGGTTGGACTTGATGATCTTAAAGGTCTTTTCCAAACTTGATGATTCTATGATTCTATGCATATGTGTATTTTATACGCCAATACTCATATTATGTAGAAATATTAATATAAAAATCTGTAGAAGTTTGGAAAATATTTTCACATGCAAATTTCAAGGCAAGTAGATCTGGAATATCAATTTAAATCAGTTCATCTTCACTTCGTAGCAGGTTTATCAAGTGTTTTGTAGACTTAGGTTAATGTGTCTTTTGTGACATCTGTGCTCATCCTCTAGAAGCACAACAGAATTAGGAAATTATACAGTATTATTTGGGCCAACAAACTTGTCTTCCTAAGGAATTAATCTTAGTTGAATGATAAAATGCATATACAGACAAATGAGCAGGAAAAAAAGACTCCTTGAATCAATTGGAAGGTAAATTTTCTAGACCTTTCCCACCCTTGTCTTTTTTGATTCTAAATATAAATTCTCCATTCTAAGAAAATACTTACAAAGGAATATTTATATAAAAGTTATTTCAATCCATCCCTCAACATATTAATACTCTCCCAAATAAATAGATAAAAAGTTTCTATCAGCTAAGATCTAAAGGCAATTATAATTTCAAAAGCAGAAATCAGTTCTATTAGATATACACTTCTGATGTATTATTGTACTCATTAGATTTTTAACTCTAACACATCTGAATTACATTTTAGCTACCACTAAGAGTAGATAAAATATGTAGTTTCTTGTGATAAAGGTAGACTATATTTGTTATAATAGCAAATAATAACATTAGCAAGAAAACAACCCACCCCACCTATCTATAATTCCGGAATAAGATGGAGGTTGTTAATAATTACTGAAGTATTTATTACTATTGGGGAAAAAACAAAAGTTTCATTTCATGGATATAATATTTTAGGTTTGTTTTGACTTACTATCATTGTCTGTATGTCCAGATAATGTTCAAAAGGGCAATACCTAAAACCATTTTGTTTATATTGCTTTTTTAAAGTAATTACTTCTCCAACCAAGATCAGAAGATTCTTTTGCTGGAAAGAATCAAAAAAAGAACAAGACAATATTCTGATGCAGAAAATCTTCTGAGCTATATCTACTTAATCCTGACTATCAAAAACATCCAATTGAAGACAAAGTACAAATAATACAAATGCATAAAACTGGATGTCATCTACTATGGCACATTTCCACATCCCTGCAAAGTGCTGATTAACATTTCTCACTAAATATCAATATCTATGCCTTTATCACAGCTCATGGATGTACCTTTTGTAAATTAACAAATAGCCTGCTGATATCAGTAAGTATATGTAACAATTACCCCCTGCTTGTTCCTCATAGTTTTTTTCAGATTTCGGATAGGATACTCTAATTGAAAGAAATTGAAGGATTTACATTTATAGTGTAGTTCAAGGTGAAGAAAATTATTCCAATGAACTTTCAGTGATGTTTTAATAGAAGTATATACACCGACATGTAAAATTAATATTTCAATTTCATTGCTGTTGTTAGAAAATTATTTTAATAAAGATTCACAGTTTAAATTTAAAAATAAAATAGAATCAATCATGTCCTTGACACCAACAGTCAAAGAGTGCTCAGTTTCTCCGGTTTGGGATGTTGGATTCTCTGAGGACAAAACAACCAGTATAAAGTTTGGCTTGTAATATAATTTTTGTTTCTCATGAATACCCATAAACTAATATAATTAGTTATCATTCCTCAACATCAAGAAAAACCTCTTTACTGTGAAGGTGACAGAGACTGGAACAGGCTATCTGGAGAGGTTGTGGAATCTTCTTCTCTAGAGACTTCCAAAGCCCACTTGGATATGTTTCTGTGTGTCCTGGCCTAGGTGGTCCTTCTCCATCAGGAGAGTTGAACTTCATGATCTCCAGAGGTTCCTTCCAACCTCTACCATTCTATGATTCTTTGTAATTGACCAAGTTAACTAATTAGATAAAGGACAGTTAGCTAAAGGACAGCCATTCAGAGAAGTATATTCATCATTTTTTCACTCATCACTTCTGCAAACAAGAGCTTCTACTACTTCTTCTACTTTATTGTTACCCACAAAATGAACTGTTAAATGTCTCTGTAGTTTTACAGCAGTGGTAGACATCCATCTTGCTTCAGGAAATGCTAGTCCAGGTCCCCTGATAACTTGAAAGATGATGCTTGTAATCGTATTTTTCATAAGAATGACTAAGCAAGAAATTTGCATAATTAAACAAAAATAATCAGGTTAAAAAATGCATAGGGTCCATCTTTACTCAGGCTATTTACTTACTGATTTTTTATGCTTAATGTCAAAAGGAAGTAAAAAAAGTGGTAAGCTAAATATGATCCTTTAAAGTAGTAGTTTTATAATGTAGAACAATGCAATAATATTAATAGAAGTAGATTTTCAGATAAGCAGTCATGTAATATGCTAGAGTTAAGTTCCACATCAGATATTAAAACAATATGAAGAAAACAGGGGAAATCAATTTAGTGATAACTGGTTTGTCATAATGCAACAATTTTGCAAATGAAATGCATTTAAATCTGAAGACTGTGGGATACAAATCACTCTAAATTCAAGTCATGGATAGGAGCATAAAGCTAGAAATTGGGATCAGAGGAGTGTATTAAAACTCCTAGAGTGCCTTCTGAATATCTTATAATAGAAAAAAAAAAAAAAAGTCCTTCTTAGCACTGCATCTACATCAACCTACACATGCTGTTTCATGAAGGAATGTATGCAATGAATTTTATATTAAGCACTCTAGAGGATTAATATTTTACTTTGGTAATAAATTTATATTTTTTGAAACTATAGGATCTTAATACTTAAGATTTTCCAACCTACACTGTAGATAATATTTCAACTCATATGTTAGTACCAGATATGCTTTCTGGAGATCAGAAAGCTGGTATATTTTAAGTTTAGAAATCTAACTACCAATAAATACATCTATTCATTTTTTTCTTTACTGCTGCAATTTTAATCAAGCTGAAATGAGATTACAGTATTGTATATTCCTTGCAATAATGCTTTTAAAATCCCTAACAAAACAAGCACAAAACACTGAAAAACTGTAATATGTATTTTTTTTTGTAGTTGGGCTCTTATTCCAGGAGTTGATTAGGACTTCAAAGTACCAGCTAAAAAAGCCTTATGTGTATTAATATTTAGACAACACTTTTCAAGAGTAGGTTTGGTTAACGTTCACTGCTGATTGTTTAATTAGAAAGAAGCAGATAATAGTAGAAATATATAGATATTTCAAAGATTGGATTTACTTTTTCTGTTTTTGGAAGATCTTTTATCAAACTGAATATTTTACCTTCATCTGTGTCTCTCTCACTCTCTAAAGAAAAATCGTATCTACAGAAACCTGCCTAGACAAGAAGATGAAGAAATAAAAACTTGGCAATACATAATTTTTGAATTGTGTTTTCATTTTCTAGGCCTAGGACAGATCAAAGTCAATAGAGCCCTTTGATTTCTTCAATATTATCCCTGTGGATGACATTATCAAGGGACAGCTAGAATACATTCTTCTATGCCACAAAGCAGCTGAAGAGGGGCTTTTGGGGAATCTATAATAAAAGATGTGAACCTATTATTCCTTCAGAACAGTACAAACAGGACCAGAAATTGAATCATATGTAACTTTGTAGTCTGAGTGTCACGTTTACTTTTTGATGAAAGCCAAAAGTCTGTTTCAGCCATGAGCTGAAATACTGAGCTGCTGGAAGACTCACTTCTCTTACATTAACATTTAATGATCTCGAAGCCAGACTTTGAATTTCTGGATTATCCCAATGCAGAAAATCTTTTCTGTGGCCCTTGTCTTGCTGCTTTCTTCTTATGGCTATATCCCTTCAGGGTTGTTATGAGGTCTGGCAGTCTTCTGTGAATTGCTAATCTATAACATTAAAGAGTTTCTGTGGAGATAGATTTTAAGACATCCTACATAACAAGAAATGTAGGAAAAAGGACATTATTAGTGATCTGTTAGTTAATAATCTTAGGCTGTGCAAACATGAACGCTGAAATGCCTATTCCATTTGGTGTAGAGAAATAAATTAATTGAGAAAAAATGTTAACATTATATAAAAGTAATAATGAATTGAGAATTTAATCAAAATAATCCACCAAGTCCTATTTATCAGGAGACTCCTATTGGAGATCTAAAAATGAGAATAAAAATCAGGAAATGTTGTCTGTAATTCCCCAAACACTCTTCTTTACACTACAGAAAGTGAAAAATAAGAATATGTCCAGCTATTAATTTCTTCAGATTTTAGTTATGTCATGTTTTTTACATTCACTTCCTTTTCTTTACAGAGAGGGTGGTTAGGCATTGGAATGGACTGCCCAGGGAGGTGGTGGAGTCCCCATCCCTGGAGGTGTTTAAGAGTTGCGTAGATGTGGTGCTGGGGGACATGGTTTAGGGACCCTGGCAGTGTAGGGTTAATGGCTGGTCTTGATGATCTTGAAGGTCTCTTCCAGACAAATTATTCTATGATTCTATGATTCATTCTGACAACTAGTAAGCTTAATTAATTGCTATCTTAACTAAATGCCCTACATATTTTAACTTCAAAATGTGTATTTATAGTGTAGAAATGGATGTAAAAAGCTTTTTGTTTTTCTCATTACCATTTCCAAAGTTGTAAAGCTTTATCAGAGTTAGTAGGTAGTATTCTTTTCTACCAAGGACTTCATTGTAATGAAAAGAAACAAACAAACAAACAAAAAAACCCAAACAAACCCAAAACCAACAACAATGAAAAAATACCCAGCCCACAAAAAAAAAAAAACCAAAAACAAACCAACAAAACCACAAAAAAAAAATCATTTACATACATCACAACAAATCAAAGGTCAGAAACAGTGTTAGGATAATGGGGCTTTTCACTTCAGCTCCAGCAATTCTTCTTCCACTGCCTGCCTGTTCCCACCCCTTCCTAGTCCTTTTGTTTCTATTCTTTTTTTTTTTTTTAAAAAAAAAAAAAAAAAAAAAA